>BQNB010074016.1:7234-31929 GCA_026074375.1 Tanacetum coccineum
CATCCTTGAACAACTCTCTTGATTTCAAGAAAACTAGATCTTTATTAGACCTTCTTGCATGTGGGTTTTTACTTAATAGATGTTTATAAAAACAAGATTTAGATAGTTATTTGGTGACTAGAAAATTTGTACACCAAAGATAGTGGTGGTGATGGTTCGTTCAAACCAAAAGAGGGGAAAGAGGGGAGCAAATGACTTGTACTAGTTTCCTTCTTTCTTTAAACCTTCATTTGAGTGATGTAAGTGTATAAAAAAATCAAATCAAGGAAAAATGAAGTGTATATGTGTGTGCTTGTAATCGGCAGCCAAAGGGAGAAAAAAGAGAAAGATGGA
This sequence comes from Tanacetum coccineum, assembly GCA_026074375.1. Lineage (NCBI taxonomy): Eukaryota > Viridiplantae > Streptophyta > Magnoliopsida > Asterales > Asteraceae > Tanacetum > Tanacetum coccineum. The sequence goes on from BQNB010074016.1 coordinate 7,568, forward strand.
AACCAATTATGATACTATGTGTTTTCTTGTTGTGGGTATTAAATGGGTAGACAACATGGGTAAGTCACCAAGTAGCCATAGGTCTTCAAAAATTAATTAAGTTGAGTGTGGGAGTGGTGCTATAGCCGGGTATGGGCTAGTATCCATCATCATTGTATATTTTTTTTTTTGACAATTATTTCCTACATTTACTTGAAATTTCCTTTATTAAATTTTAACCCAAAGGAATTAGTTCACTTTTAAATGAAAGTTTAGACATCAAACGCGAGCTTTTGGCCACGAACAAGGAACAACGACGACGGAGTCCGACAAACTTCATTTACGAGAATAATATATCAACAAGGCGCGTCAAAATTTATTATGAGGCTAAAAGACGTTTAACGGTCGCAGGGTCAAACATTGACTCGTGAAATGTCAAAAATAAATGTTTTCATATTTCCGTTCACAATAGAATACAAGAATAATAAATTTCGACAAATAAAGTTTTAAATGTCGACGTTCGCTTACGAAAACTCGTAAAATAATTATAATGACGTTGAAATTGCGATCGTCATACGCGTCGTGCAACTCGGGTTAGTCGTGAGTTCATATCTCAACATAAAAATGAAAAATATAATTAACTCTTGAGAATAAAATAACGACCTGAAATTGACGGATTGTCACACTTGAGACGTCGAGAGATGTTGTCGTATGAATGCATTGATGATTTGTGATCATGAGTAACTTAAGCACTTTACGTTATGTGTTATAGTTTACATGTTTGTCATCACCAAAACATGAAGAGAATGTATAGATTAAATATCGTAATATTTCTACTAACAAGCTTCTACTTCACTCGGCTCTAGTTACCATCCATCCTTCGTCCATCATGCGAAAGATTTCTTGGTACGCTCGGCATGCATCCTCGTTTGTTCTTCCCAAATCATTGTATTCATCTTCTTTAACAACAACATACTCTTCGTCTTGCCCGAATGAATACTTGATCATCTCGAATCTTCTTATATTGCATACCGACAACTCATGAATTTCACATAACTCTTCTCTATCATCAGCTTCATGATCTATCTCATGTTCATGATCATGGTTCGTATCACTATAAACGTACCATCATTTCTTTCGTTCGTAACGTGACTCATCATCATTGTCATCATCTATTAATCCCTCTATGATAGCCTTATTTCTTAAAGCATCTTCTTTTAGCTTGCTATCTTCCAAGGCTTCATACCATTCATAATCTTGGTAATGGAGCGAGTTTCTAACTATGTAAGCTCCAAGTAAGTTTCCTCCATTATAGAGTGATTAAGATCGATTTAAGCTCAGATTGGTTAGATCTTTTATATCTAGGATAAACAATAACAATGATTGAATATGCACAGCGGAATTATAAGAACACAATCAATGTTATCACAAGGTTTTCTTAATTCATACGTTTTCTCTATTACCCCAACTATAACTTGGGGTTACTAACTCACTATAATCTAACTAAGGTGTACACACACACACCTTTTACTATTCGACTCTCATCAGCCGACTCTGCTATGTATAAAACCTATGTCTATGATCTCTTTATATAGGGAGAGATCATGACTTACAAAGAAAGTAAATTAATATGATAAGGAAACTATTTAAACTAATTAAATATTTTTCTAATGTGATAAGGAAATTATTTAAACTAATTAAATACTTTCCTAATATGATAAGGATACTATTTAAACTAATTAAATACTTTCCTAATCTTAATCTTGTAAACTTTGACCAAATCTTCATAATTCTCCACCAGCTTGTAGAATTCTGATCTGCTAGATTTAGTCCTTATGTTTCATTCTTTTATTTATTTTGTCTCATCAAATCTAGAATCCCAACAATTTTCCCCTATTTGATGATGACAAAACAAACAAAGTCGTGTACGAACTTCATCATAAAGCCAAAGCTTCCCCTGAAGTTGAGATGTAATCATCTCCCCGAATGAAACAAAACTTCCTTGTAAACTGCTAACTGCTTCCCCTTAACTTAAGATCTTCTCCTTAAGTTAAACTCTCCATGTCATGCCACCACCACAGGATCTATAAGTTGCTCTTCATATAATCATCTTCCCCTTTTTGTCTTCATTCAATAGGGGACTGTATGCAACCTTGATCTTCACAGCCACACATCATATATCAAGACTTTTAATCCAAGCTTTTCACTGACTCAAATTACCCTCTATGAAGTTCAACACAAATAATGAACTCAAGCAGTAGAAAGTGTAAACTAGCAGTATTAACAATGACTAGCAGTAGTAATGACCTTCCCCTCAAGTGGTGCATGTAGATGGTTAAACATTTTAACAATAAGCTTCCCCTGAAACTAATATGTTTACCATCTCTTGAATCTCGAACTCTGTAGGCTCTATGTAATGATCACTGATGAAAAAAATTGAGTATAACGAATTTGATGAAGAAGTAGAATATCTCAAACTTGTGGCTTATATCTTGTACTATCCACGTGACTCCAAACTCATACTGAGACCAAAAAGTATAAGTAGACCGCAACCTCTTGACAAAATCCTCATCTTCTATGAGACACATACTAAGTGATAGCAAATGTGAGCATTGAGCACCATAAGAAAAATCACACACCTTTGCTAGATTCGTCAAGTCTTCGTCACATCGTTTATAAGCACGAACAAGTTACCTCCTGCTAAAAGGTATGATAAGAACACGCATCTGTGAAACTCAACTACAACATCAAATAAGTGATAATCAATCGTCTCCGTAATCACATCTTCAATAAATCCCAAAAATAGCCTTTTCAATTTAATTGAATCTTTGTCCCATCCGAGAACCAAGCTGTGTGTTATCCGTTATCGCATAAAGCTAGCAGTACAAACTCATTATAATACTAGCAGTACTAACACACGAGACAGTAGCATTAAACACAAACCAGCAACATAAATAATTCGTTAAACCCGAGCAGTAGTAATATCAGTTGACAATACAAATCATCTTTGGGCAACACAAAGTACCAACGAGCAACATTAACATCTCGAATGACTGCTAGTAATATTATCACAAAGCTAGTAGTAGTAAATTTCTTGTAAGCCCAATCCTAGAAGTACTAAAAAGCATGTAGCAGTATTAAGTTTACCTCATTCAACAAATCCTTATGTGTCGTCCTTAGCACTTAGTACTATTGTAAGTAGAAACATTCCATGAATTTACTTTGGCAGCATTAACCAAATACACAAGAAGCACTAATGTTCCTCCATTAATAGTATGATCATCCCATGTAGCAGCACTTATCAATTACTACAATGCTTTTGAGTAGTATAAACAAACCTTGTGATCCTAGATCAAGAGCCCCGAGGCTTTGATACCAATTGTGAAGTCTAAATAACTCCTTAGATCGTTGCAAGCTCAGGTTGTTTAGACCTTTATCTAGGATAATATCAATGTTCATAAGTTATAAAAACAAAGCGGAATAAGAACAAAGATATTCAACAAGGTGTTCTTCATTAATAACCAAACGATCACTACAAGCCCCAATTCTAGATGATCAATTTTAGAACGGTTACTCTAATAAGTAACAGGAATCATAGATTCTTAAGGCTAAAATAAACAAACAAACCCTAGGCGTCTACAATAAACCATACGCCTAGGCACACACACACACCTTTAGTTGACTACATCTTTTCTCTGTGTTTTTTTTTCTAAAAGCCTGGACCTCCTTTTATAGCATAAGGGGTCCTAGGCTTACAAGGAAACTAATAATGATAATAATGATAAAATTAATTAGTTATTCAATCATTATCTTTGACCAAATCTTTCAATTCTTATCTTTTGTAGTATCTATATGAACTTACAACTTTGGTCCTTCATGTTTCCATCTTGTTTCATTCGTGTTTTGTCTTATCAACTCAAAATATAATTCCCAACAATCTTCCCCTAGTTGATAATGACAAAACCAAATAAGCACGAACAAGCATGAACTTCCCCTGAAGTTGATATACGAATGAAACTTCCCCTTAATCCATGCTATACCACCAAAAATCAACAAGTTGCAAATCATCACTGAATCATCTTCCCCTTTTTGTTATAATCAAGTAGGGGACTAAAATATGCAACTTTGATCTTCACAACTACGAACCAATATTATACTTCTAATCCAAGTATTCCAATGACCCAAATTTCCCACCATTACGCACCATAAGAAAAATGAACTTGAGCAATAGAAACTTACACTAGCAGTAATAACAAAGGCTAGCAGTAGTAAAAACCTTCATCTTGATGTAGCATATAAATGGTTAAACATTTTAACATTAAGCTTCCCCTGAAACCATATGTTAACCATTTCTTAAATCTTTAATTTTGTAGGCTCTATGTAATGATTACTGATGAAGAAAAATTAAGTATAACAAATTTGATGCACTATAATATGATAAGAACTCATAATCTTCTTCTTTGTTTTATGAGTAGACCTCAATCTCTTGATAAAATCCTCATCTTCTATGAGACACTGAGCACAACAACGTAACTCCTTTAAGTGATAGTAAATACCTGTGAGTACTACAACGTACCTCCTTACATCAGGTAAAACTAGATTAATCAAGTCTTTATCAATAAAACCATGAAAGCGCAAACAAGTTATCCCCAAGACCAAAAGATATAATAAGAACACGCATCTGAAAAATCCACTTCATCTTCAAATAAGTGATAAACAGTCTTCTTCATAATCAATTAATCTAATAAATACGAGCCTTTAATTCAGTTAAGAACCAAAAACCAAAACACTCTCGAACCTGTGTGTGTGATCATCTATCATCCGAGAACCAAAATCCTTTCATTGTCCAAAATCGGATACAACTGGCAGTATTAACTGCTTCTCGAGGAAAAACGATACTAAGCAGTTAAACTACTTCCTTTAACAAAAGTACTACCTACTCAAACAGATTAACCAGATTCGATCATAGAAGCACAGGCAGCATTAACAATTTTCGAACAGCACAAAACATTGGCGAACAGTATTAACTTAATATTGTTATACTTCTTCAAATCCCAAACAGTAGTAATACCTTGAGTAAGCAGCATTAAAAACCTTTGAAGCCAATAGCATTAAGACGAAACTCCTTTTAACTCGAGCAGCACTAACCTTCGTTTGGCATAGAACTGGTATTACTAAGTCTTTACACTTAGTAGTAGTAACCAAGTTACAACTATTACATACAATCACAAGCAGCAGTACTTTCATAGTAATGAATGAACGAACCTGTTGCTTCATTGCCATCAACCTTCAACCATCGGACCTGCTAACCAGAAATCCTATAATCATCATGAACCACAAATGATGACTAGCTGCTACTTCGTCTTCTATCAAGAACTGTTGCTTATTATAGATGTGCATCCTTAGACCAATTATGCATTACACTAAGGAATAACCAAACCCTAATCGTCATATCATATACACCATCATGTTACCCAAACCATAACCATGATAACAAAACATACCCGCTGCTCCTTATGCAATCGATCCATATAGATGATCAAAGAAAACAAAGATCGAATATAATCAAACTAAATCAACGAGCAACCATGGTATTAGGGTTTCACATAAAGACCCTAATAATGATGATGATAAAAATATATATGAAAAGATCCAGATCCATCGTCATAAATCAATTTTACCAAGAAACCCTTGAATAATAACAATATTTAAAGATCGTATTGCATACCAAAAAGGTAGAGAGGACGCTCATAAAGATTGTTATAGCAATTTAACTTCAAAACCCCATAAAACTTTAACCATACAGATTTGATGATGACAAAACAAACAAAGTCGTGTATGAACTTCATCGTAAAGCCAAAGCTTCCCCTGAAGTTGAGATGTAATCATCTCCCTATATGAAACAAAATCTTCCCCTTAATTCAAATTTCCTGTTGTAACCTTGCCGATGCCCCACACATAATAGAGCTGCAAATCAATAAAACCAGTAAAATTCTTGTCCGCCTTTTTGTAAATCATCCAATAGGTCTTCTTGTAGAAATGCAACTTGGATTATAATAGCTACAAATCATATACCACAACTACTAATCCAACCTTCCAATACTCAAAATACCCACCATGAAGTATAATACGAAAAATTACTTTGAGCAGTAAAAATATAAACTAGCAGTAGTAATAAATGACTAGCAGTAGTAACGAAACACTTCCCCTCAAGTGGTGCATGTAGATGGTTAAACATTTAAACAATAAGCTTCCCCTTGAAACCAATATGTTTTAACCATCTCTTGAATCTCGAACTCATAGGCTCCTAGTAGTGATTACTCGATAAAAAAAAATGACCATAATTAGTTTAATTGAAAAAAACCCTATTTTCCTCCCACCAACTCGATAATAATCATAATCGTCTCCCCTTTTTTTAAAGTATAAAGACAACACTTTAAAAGTGTCGCAAAAACCCAAAAATCACCAGATTCGATCATATCTTATAACAAGAGCACAAACCTTCTTTCCATCATGAACACGACTTTAAAATAACCTTGTAACATCCTAGATCAAGAGCCCCGGGGCTCTGATACCAATTGTGGAGATCTTTTAAGCCCATCTAGGATATGTTTTACAGATAATATAAATATGCACAACGGAATAATAAGAACAGTATATTATCAAACAAGGTTTTATTATCATACGTTTTCACCTTGACCCAAATCTATACTTTGGAACTACTAACTAACTATTAGCTAAATAACTATTAACTAACTAACTACTGTGTACACACACGCACACGTTTACTAGACTCTCATTGGGAGAGCTCTATGTTTCTGGATATATAAAACTATGTGTCTATGATCTCTTTATATAGAGAGAGACCATAAGACTTACAAAGAAAACTAATTCCAGTCAACAATTGTATTAAATACTTAGTCAATGTATTTAATATGGTTGACTAAATAATTAGGAAACTAAATCAGCATTAATCTTCAAGTTGTAATTAATCTTCAATCAGCATTAATCGTTGTTTGACTGCATTGAATGAGAAGATAACTACTGTTTGACTTCAAGTCTTCTAGAATCCCATAATGCTAAATTAGTCCTTCTTGTTTCATTCTTTTGTTCTTTTGTCTCATCAAATCTGTAAATCCCAACATTGACCATTAATACCCAACTTGGAAGTTCTGACGTTTCTATGCTTTCTCCTCGACCAACATTCTTTGAGTAGGGTTGGTGAATCTCCGGGATGCCTCCAGATGTGGTTAATGAAGTATGAATAAATGAGTTTATGTATATCCGCCATGATGTTCGTCTTCCTTTTGACTTGAAATTTGTTCGTGCGAACCATGCGTTGACTTGTCTCTTTAATCGCTAACCTTGTCTCTATTTGTTCAAAATGCCCGATCTAAAACTTTCTTTGATTGAGAATTTGTTGTAAAGGGATTTTTCCTTTCGGTTGTGTATCTAATCCGACCAGCCGCAAACCCTTAATGTGCTGCCATGAACATCTAATGATGACGATTCGATAAATTCTTCTTTACCTAATTTCTTATCGCCGACACTTGTGTTTCATTCTTTCTTTTAAAGTCCCTCGCGACATTCAATTCATCCCCTCATACCATTGCTTACACGTTTTGTGATTGTCGTTACATGTTCCATCTTCGTTGTTATCTTGTTACTTTGTTAAACCACCGAGCACGTTCGATGTCTACCTTTGATGTATTACACACCTTTATGGGCTTATATAAAAATAATAATAATAATAATAATAATAATAATAATAATAATAATAATTTTTAAGTTTATATGAAAATCTTGCAAATTTTTCACAAGTGTTTAAATTAACAAAATGACCTCCTCAAGTTTAAGAGTCGGTTCTAAACATTCTCCTTTGTACAATCTATAACTAATGTTTAAAATGACACAAAGCCCTACCTGTCAAGTTACATGTTTTATACATCACAATTTAATCACATTTTAATGAAATGACCGATTTAAACTTCGTTTCAACAAATGATTCTTAATGAATTGGAAAATAGATTTTCTAAATCGCAACTGTTGAATCCGAGAGTTTAATGACAAAGCCCTTTATACGTACATTTATCCCTCAAAGATTTTCAAAAGACCAAAGTGATTAATTGAACATATTTTTTACTTCATTGAACACAACCTCTTAGTAAGAAAAACTCAATAAGTATCTTAAAAATGTTGACCCACTAAATATACATATCCGCCTTAATCTCTCAATGACATAGTTTTAAAAATTCTTCTTACTAGTGATTTCGTTTTCAAATCACCAAACCCTTGATAAATTATTATAATAAAATGTTCATCATTTTAAGAGTGACTTAACATTTTAATTCCATAACCGATCGAACTTCACATTTTCATAATCTAGAAAGTGCCTAAGCCTAGTTTTAAAACAAAACTTGAAACAAGTACCCTTACATTTCCTCTCGATCAACTATCGGTGACTAAAACAATATAAAAATTCGGGACGGGTTTTTCTAATGTGACATTCCGTATTTTAATGACAATATGTTACTCATACCTTGTTCACATTTTCTAGAAAAGTGTATTTTTGTGTTTTACGGTTTACGATATTCGCGATTTCATGTTCATGCTTATCTTAAGTTGTTTTAGGCATTTATTTCGATTAAGGTGTTAATTTGTTTTATTCTATCTTTGAAATCCCCTGGCCCCCTATACCTGAAATCTAATTTTGACATCTTTCTTAAAAATTTCAGTATTAGTCACGTTTTTAGTTAGAAAATCTCATGTTTTCCGCTTAAAAATCGCACTTATAATAAACGAGAAGATTTCTTCAGAAACAATTACCACAACTCTTCTTGACCCAGTGTAAAGCGAATTAGGATAAATCGACGCGTCGGGACGTCCCTCCCTTAAGGAGGGGACAATTAATAACCCGATTTAAGGTCACAACTTATTTCTGAATTTAATAATTATTCCTTAAATTTTAAATAATTCATTTTATTATTTTATTCAGTTTTTATTAAAATTGTCATTAAATCCTTTCACGAATTCTATATTTTATCTTTAATCATTACCGATCGAGAAATCAACGGATCCTGTATTTTAATTGTAAAAATTGTTAAATTTTACGTATTTTAGGTCACTACTAATTTTTCACTTGTAATTAATATTCTAAGTTCTAAAAATTTTCCTTTCACTACTTCGTCATTTTATATAAAAATCGTTAATTTTAAGTAAAAATCGCTAAGATTTAAAATTTTATCCGTTTTTATTGATCGAGAAACCAATGACTCCGTATTTGGGCCTCGAGTGCTAATTTATTTTTATTTTCGTATTTTTCACTTTCCTTGTGTTTAAATTGCACCAGAGACGAAAATCACGATTTAAGAAAAAGTAGCGAACTAAGAATAGGTAATAGGGCTCGAGGTTAATAAGTATCATTAGTTATGATAAATTTAGCCCATGAAACCCCTTCCCCTCTCCTTAGGTCGGCGGCCCATCAACAACAAACACACCCTTATATTTTGTTTACTTGATACATTAACATTATCCTAATTAAGCCCAAAATAAAAACCTACCCCTTTGTATTAAAAACCCACGACACAAGCATCACACACAACACAGACTTGGAAAATCCAAAGTCAGTTCTTCCTCCCTCTTTTCTTCACTGTACGAGCCAAACAACCTTAAAACCTTTACCATCACCATTAAAACTTCATAAAATCATATCTTCTTCACAACAAAAGATCCCTAAAATCATCCCTCACCCCCCATAACTAAAAATACAATCATCTTATGAATTAGAAAAGATTATGATTTCCAGAATCTTGAGTCCTTAAAGAGACTGATTGAATTAAAGGTGTAGGAGCTCAATGGTTTTCGATTCTAGGTGATTCAAAGAAGATTCGAGCAAGAAAAGTTAAGGTTTTGGTTAATTGGTTGAAGGTGTAATCGGCTAGGATCAAGAAACCCACCTAGGGTTTGTGTTAATCATCTAAAAACCCTCCATTGTAAGTTTTTAATGTTTCCTTGGACTCCTTTTTTATTATTTTGATGATTATAGTGATGCATGTTTGTAATTTTATTGGTCTTAAGGACCAGCAAGTCATGATTATGATTGATCTTGATTAAGTGGTATAAGTGTGTAAAAGAGGTGTTAGATGATTCACCTTGATGTATTTTAGCCTTGTGATGGATCAATTGAGGATTTAGATGTGTTATTGGTTGATTTAGAATAGGATTTTTGTGTCTGTTTTGGGACAGCAGGAAAACGGAGATTGTTCTCCAAATTTTTGGTCTATAGCTACTGAGAAAAATGCATATTTGGATATAGGGAGTCTTAAGCTTCAATGTGCGAATTGGATACTCCTGTATCGATTCCGTATGAGAAATTTATGGTCATTTTACGGTAAGAGGTCAATTCTGGAGTTGCTGTTGGGAAACATGTTTTTCTTTAGAATTTTTTACAGTAAGTTAAGGTTTTAAAGGTTGTTTAGATATTAGACATCTTGACCTAACCCCTCCAATTGGAACCAACCTCATTGCTATTTTAGATTAGGAGTTATGACTAAAACGGCAAAAGTAAGAAATTCAGTTAATAATCTGGTTTGACCTTCAGTTAGTAAAAGTTTAATTCTCGTTGATTGGTAAATGAGTTGAATGATTGGCTTAATGGTTTGAAAACTAGATTCATGTGGTTTTACAGGGGTGAAAACCTGACCTTTATATCTTTTATGGAATAAGAGATATGGTCCTATGATTGTGACTAAATTCTGCAAAAGGAAGTTTTCTGTTTTGAGTTAGTGATAGTAATTTGACATTTTATAAAAATTGGTAAACAATTGGAATATGAGGCTTGATGTTCTGTAAAGTAGACTTCAAGGCCTTTCCAGGGATGAAATCCCCATGGTTATATCTTTTATGGTTTAGGATTTATGCCTCATTGAAAATGGCTAAAATCAAAAGTTGGCTTTTACGTCTAGGATGAAAAATGAAAAGTAAAAACCATTATGATGAATAGGAATTCAGGGGTGAGACTTAGTAGATGTTTATTTTGATATGACCAAAGGTTATACATCATTAGACTTTATAAAAACACTTTGGTTTAGTCGTGGTGTAATATTGTTCTTGTTTCGGATTTTATTAACTAGTCTTATATAACTATTCTATTATAATGATATTATGTATCATTCTAAGTCGCGACTTGCTTTATAGGTCACGACTAATCTTTGGAGTCATCTTTGCATACCTGGTTTCTCATTCGACTATCTGCGTACGGTGAGTTCATAGCCTCGCCTTTCTAACATTAAATGTTTTATTAAACACAACCACGCGAGGGAGCACATGCTTGCTTTGAAAATATGAACACAAGTTGTTTTTAGTATGCTGGACCCGATTACATATTGATTTCATTGAGTAGCTATTGCCAAAAGACCCTAATTTCATGAACTGTTAATTGCCTATGATGGGTGAACGCTTGTACAAGTAAATAGATCTATTGGGTTTGAAAGCCCTGTCCGGGGGTATGTATCCTTAAGAGAACACCCATTCAACGGACAATTTGTATTGAGAATTTATGTATAAGGCAATAATACCTAGTCGTGGGGCTAATATATCATGAAAGATATATTTTATTGTCAAGGTTCGGTGTCATGAGCTCAATGAGATAGAATTTGATATATGGCTTGTCCGATCAACAATCCCTCATTTGATGAATTATGCTTGTGTTCTAACATTTAATCATATAAACTCTATGAATTCACTCAACAATTTTGTTAAATTTTAAGCATGTTTTATCTCAGGTAATCAAGGTTGAAGACTTGGAGCGGCATGAGGAGGAGCTTGCACGAATTTATTTTGTTAAACTATTTTAAAGTTCCATTCCTCAAACCACATTTAAAATATGTTGGTGGTTTATAAAACTTGAATGTTGATTTGGTTAAGATTCTGTGGGACGAGTTTTGCACTCTGATCTTACTTTTGGAATGGAACATGTTTGACAACGTCTTTTTTGAGTCGTTCTTTTGTAATTTATGTGTAATTGTGCCATTACTTAACACCCAATTGTTGGTTCCACTTCGTATGAAATTGGGGGTGTTAGATTTCCTAAAAAAGGAAGGTGGGCATGTGACCGACTTTGGGCATGTGACTGAATTTGGGAATATGATCATCAAGTCAAATCAAAACATAAACACCAAAGCAACGCAACACTTCAAGCCAAAGACGATCTTAAAAATATTCATTGCAATGACAAAACGCTAAAGATTCGGACTCACGATGTCTAGTGGATCACGAATTGATTTTGGTATCATCCCTTATTTGAGTTAGAAGTGGGTTCACGAGGGCGTCTATTATTTCAATCATCGAGACTTCCTTCTATTTGGCTACCAACCTATTCTTTAAACCCAATCCTATCATTGAGACTTGCTTGAACGTATAGCAGCTTATGATTAAGACTTGATTATCTAGTTACAAGAAGTCATGGTGGTTGGTTGCAGACCTGTAACTAACACATAAAGGAGTTACATCATAGTACTCAGTGTCACACGCAGAAGACGATGTTGATAATTTCAAGAGGTGTTGTTATTATATACTTTTCCTGGTTGGGTATTAAGTACTTATAGATTTTACATCTTGCACCGTTCTTCAATCACAACTGCAAGCTTAAAGTAACAAATTTGGGGGATTTTACTTCATTTCAAAGTTTGGTATATCTGGATTACTTTACCAAATTGCACGTGAATAGTTTCCATAATACGTCGGGTTCTTTTGTTGTAGATTCTATACCCTTTCCTGCTAGGTGCATAACCAACGAATATTCCAATATCAACTGTTGGTTGTAATTTTCCAAGATCTTCGCTGTCATTTGTAGGGTAACAAAGAGCACCAAAGACTCTAAAAAAGGTAAGATTAGGCTTCTTGTCATGTACCAGCTCATATGGGGTTTTGCAGTAACGAGTGTGAATGAGGGATCGGTTTTGGGTGTAACATGCAATAGCCACAGCTTCTGCCAATAGAAACATCGGGGCCTTGGAAAAGATCAGCATAGTCCTAGCAGCCTCAATAAGAGTACGGTTCCGTCTTTCGACAACGCCGTTCTGCTGTGGAGTCCTCAAAACTGTCTTTTGATGAAAAATGCCGACATGTTCATAATAATCAGTCAAATCTTTATTGACAAATTCTGTTCCATTATCGGTACGGATGTTTCTACAGTTTTGTTGAGACCGAATTGTATTTGCTTCAGAAATTTGATGACAACCTCTGGGGTCTCATCTTTCGATCTCAAAAACTTAACCCATGTAAACCGCGAATAATCATCAACAATAACTAAGATGTATTTCTTCCCATTAATTGTTTGAACTCGCATCGGTCCACATAAATCCATATGAAGGGTATTAAGAACTTCCAAGTTGGTGTTTTCAGTTTTGGGTTTGTGGGTATGTTTTTTGCGCTTTCCTAGTTGACACGCGGAGCAGAGATGATCTTTCTCAAACTTTAATCTAGGTAAGCCTCGAACTAAATCTTTTCTTGCAAGTTCATTGATGGTACCAAAGTTCAAGTGGTTTAAACGCCGATGCCACAACCATGATTTGTTCTTGGAGGCTTTGGACAACAAGCAAATTGGATAGGACTTCATCATGTCTTCTATCGAGATAGTGTACAAATTAGAACCATGAGAACCTTTAATTAATTCAACACCATCCGTTGTTAGCCTTAAAATAAGGTGACATATCTGGAATTACAATAGTTTAGTTATAGTGTGACACGTAGGGACTAATAATGACAAGTTACAATAGTTAGGTGTCACTAGGACTATAAATATCCCCTCCATACTTCCATGGAGTGGTGAGGATAAACATTTGTCTCATAAGTGTGTGTTGTTTCTCTCTAGAAAACACACACACTCTTTCCTTTCTCTCTCTAATAAAATGGCTTACTTTCATTTCTATCCTCCCCGACCTCCGGATCATTGTCTTTAGTTAGTGAAATCTTATTGTTAACAATTGGCATCAGAGCCTAGGAGCATATCTGTTAGAAGAATACCAGTATCAATCCCTCCAACTTCCGGGATAACAATCTCCACCACCTCTAAGCTGACGAGCTCAAAATCGGGAGGTGATGCCTCAACATAATCGATGTCGTCACTATAAATCGAATCGTTATCACTCGAAGAATAATCATTGTTGGAATCGATGATAGTTTTAGAATCATCTTTAAGAGTTTCCGGAGGGCAAGGAAAAGAGTTATCATACATCAAATTTTCAATAAAATGAATATCTCCCTTCGAATCAAAGTCGGCTTTAACAATTCCTGGTGGAATAGGAGCGATAAGAGCGAGTTTACCGGTGAACTCCTCGAGAAGGAAATCAATCTTAGGAGAAGATATCATGTTATCACGATTAAGCACGGATTCAATTAGACTAGATTCGGCATTAAAATTATCATTACCATTTCCCGATGGAATTGAAATGATATCATCTAACACCTCATCCTTTTTCGGAGAAGAATCATCACAAACGGGAAAATCACATTCACTTTCGGATATACCATCGGACTCACTTGGGGTATGGACAAGGTCCTCAACACTAGACTTTATTAATTCGTCCGATTTTGGTTGCGGAATAGTGTCGAGATGTTTATCCTCCATTATAAGAGAGTCCGATTTTGGTAAATCGGGTGTGATTACGGAGGAAAATTTCTTGAGATATTCTTGTGTAGCAAAAGAATACTCGTCGTCGTCATCATCATAGCAAATGGGAATCTTCCGAACCAAAAATTGCGAAGGGCTGGGTGTATAAGTATCAAGGGTATTAAAAAAAAACACTTGTTATTGCCGTGTTGTACCAAGTTTGAAAATCTCATGAAGCTTACTTCATAGAATCATTCAATACTTGTTGAGCTTTTAGATGATCATTCATTTCCCGTTGAATCCTTTTGATCAATGATAAATTGCGAGGGTTGAAATTGGTTAAAACCAAAAGAATTAGAATTATAGCAAAAATTTGGCTCATAATAATTTTCATTCATTGGTTGACATTGGAAAGTCTCATGAGGGCCCCCGCAATTTTCACAACAAGGTTCGTAGAAGATCACTTGTTGACATTGAAAATCTCATGCGGGCCCTCACAGCGGGTTTAACAAATATATTGTTGTTGAAAACTTTGAAAATTTTGTGGGAAATTAAAGTCTTGATTGTAACACGGTTCCGGATTATAGATAAACGAAACTTGGGTGGAAGTCGTAACCATATTGGGAGCATCATTCCACAAAACTCACAAGAAACATGACAGTGGTTATGAAGGCTGGCTGAGGGGATGTGGGGGGGAGGGAGGGGGAGGGTTGAAAACGTTAGGAGAATCATTGACAAAATTAGGAGTGGAATCATAAGTGAATGAACTTCCATCTCCAGAATAACATGTCGGATCAAAACTTGGCAAAGTTTGTGGGAGCTCATCAACGGTTTAATTGTTGCATGGTTCTGGATTAGAGATAATCGAAACTTGCGGTGGAAAATTATAGCCATAATGAGCACCGTTCCCATAAGACTCACAAGTACATCGTTGACAAAAGATACCGTCTAACGAATCACCACACCCGTAACAACAATGGTGGTCAATATGTGGAGGCCTTTGTGAAGAATTTTCATCGGGGTCCTGATTGAAGACGAATGGCTCTTGAGGTGCATTACAAACATTAGTTTTGTCATGGATGACTCAGACAATGTTAGTAAGTCTTGGTAGATTTCTCTTCTACAAATTGTAGACCAAACTTCCTTCAATTTCTTTCGTAATGGGGAGGGGCCCAAAAAAATTGTCGACAATATAGGTCATCAACCACGGTTTCCACACTTGGGACAATTCTGAGGGGGTCATTGAGACGAGTCGGGTGTTTTATTAGGATCGCGAACAAACTTGTCTACGACACCCCCTTTAGAACAACAACGTGATTTAGTGTACAAAGTTCCACAAGACGAACATTCTTTAATCGTGTAAATAGATTCAACGCGGTTACTACGTTTAAGGTTCAAATCACACCAGTTGGCGCCTAACCATTAAAGACATGTAATTCAGTCTTGAACTGGCCCAGTTTGTGACTACGATCTACTATAACTGAAGATAATTGTAAATAGATCAACATATGAAAAGTGTAGAAGCGGCTTACAGTAAGACCAAGAAGCTAATCTTCAAATGGCACTACCCACACCCCCCAACATCCACCACCAACCACTCCCCGACGCTTCATACTATCCCTGGAGATTATCTTATTTTCTGGTTTTTTCTTCTGTCCTTTCTTCTTCTTTTTTCTTCCTCTTTTTTATTTTTCCTTTTTTTTTTTTTATTTTTGGTTTTTTGAGTTTTTTAAACAACATATTTTATTAAAGGACAAAATGAGACCGAATAACTTAAACCAATAATCAACTTGCTTCACGGTAGCTCTCTAAAAGAAAAATGCACAAAGGAGCGGAGGAGCGGGAAAGCGCGAAGCTATTAAAAACCTTCTCCTTTCGGGTCGTAGTTCCTCGGAACAACCCTCCTTATACCCCTCTTATAGTTTGTTAGTCTCTTAAAGGTGAGCCGTACTTCACAAGTGACACAAAGGCAAGTTTTAATCTTTTGTTTGCGAACTTACTATGATAATGCTCAAGTTGAGAGCATTATATTGATGATGATTTTTATTATTTAAAAAAAATGTTTTTATGCTTTTGATTTTTCTTGTTTTAATATACTAATAAATAAAAATGAAAAATATTTTTGTATTTTTATATTTTTATAAAGAAAATAACTTCACAAGGAAGGATCTTCAAAGCACTAATTGTCAAACGTTGAAACGACAATCGTATACACTCCTCCCCGGCAACGGCGCCAAAAATTGACTTCTCGCTTTAGGTATATATATAAATAATATATATAATATACTACTTATATTAACCAAACCTTTTGTGACCCTTGAAAAGGTTTAAAGAAAGAAAATCAATGAAATTCGAGTAGTATATGATATTCCCAGGTCATTTTTTCCCAACGAGGAATGCAATGGAAAGTCGAGAGTCAGTTTAATATTTGATGTTTGAATGGAACAAGATTTGATTGGATTTGATTTCTAATTTTATGGGAAAGACAAAAAAAGCGTGCTAATACTAACAAATAAGGCAATTATCAAAGAAATCAAATAACGAGAATCCTAAAAAACGCGACTTAAGACCTAAATTATCAAAATTTTAACCCTAAAATGATTTTTTAACTTTTATAAATCCTAAATTACTAAAATTCAAGAACAAGCAAAGGCAAACCTAAACCAAAAACGTTTAAAGTTAAAAACACGAAGAAAACGAGAACGAGATCTAATCCCGTTCTATAAAAAACCAAAATCTACAATTTTATCCCTACAAATGCAAATTCAATTTTCTACAGTCTTAAATGATAAAAGAAAATTTTAAAAAAAGATTTATCCTTTTCAAACTTGCAATCTCATTAGCTTGAGTGGTATTTGTAGTCTCCAAATCAAGTACTCTTGTTTGTAAATTAGTACATAATTCAATCAATTTCTTTAGTTTTAGTCTATCCTTACCACTTTAAAGTGTGTTACCTCTTATGAGCAATGGATCATTGGAATGTTTAGATACATTCTCAAACCTAGTTTGAGCAATAGTATCCCCCATGGTTTCTTGGCACTTGAGACCACTACCTGAACTAGTTACTGGGGAACTTGGTTCATTAAGTGTTGCATTGGATCGGGTCTTATTGATGTTACCCCTATCCTGCTTTGCATCTAAGCTAGTAGCAGTAGTGTCAACCCTCACCAAACTGTCATCCATCTCCTCATTGACTTGCCTCATCGCAACATTATCTCTGGGAACCACTAGGAATGAATGGGTACCTGAGTGTCCTTTCTCTTTTGCCTTCTTGATCTTTGTTTCATTTGAGGTTGAGATGTTGATGTTTGAATAAAAGTGGGTGTGTGATGGGGATCAGTGTGTATTACTGAACCTTTAATAAGCTAAAGGAAAAATCAAATAAGCTAAAAACAGACAATAAGCTTTACCTAATAAGCACTAGAGCACAAAAATAAGCTAACAAAATCAGCTAACAATAAGCTTAAATTACAGATTTACCTAAAAGACTTTTATACTTAAAAATCCTAAACTTAAAATGCTAAAAGCTTAAATAAGCTCAATCCTAAATTAAATAAGCTATAAGGGATTAAAAACTAACCTAATAAGCAAGATGAGACACAATATAAGCAAATTCAATAAGCCATAAGCTCAGAAGAGCAAATAAGCTAAATTGGCCAAATCTTCTTATCCTAAAAGCCAAAAGTGTACTTTCTAGCTTAATTTTAAGCAAGGAGATGGATCCTTATGGCTTAATGGGCCATACCACTAAAAAGCTTGTCCTATAAGCTACAATAATCAATTTTCAACAAGAATTTTGAAATTCAGGACAAGCCAGAGAAGCCAATTGAAAAAGCAACTATCACACAGTATTTGCACCTTTTTTGGTTTTTCTTAAAAAGACAACTTGGCTTTTTGCAGCATCATAATATGCTAGTAAGTGAGTTTCATAAATCCTTAAAAAGTTAAATCAGATTAGACTATATCTAAAAACTACTTGTGCAAACAAATTCAAGTCCTATTCCTACTTTAGCTTAACTAAATTTGAGAATAAAAAATGGAGATTTAAAACTAAACAAGTCTTGACAGGTTTGAGTATAAAAACCACAAGACTAAAACACACTTAACCTACTTTTACCTACTACATTTAACCATAAAATAGAGTACAAGCAAAGCCTTAAAACAACTTTTAGAGCAAACAATCAAAAGGAACAGTTTGAAAGGATTTAAAAAACACAGATTCAAAGAGCATATGCAAGACTCCTTAAAACTTGATTTTTTTCACTTTAAAATCTTTTGAACAGATTTTCTTAACTTGAAAAAGGCCCTTTTTATAGGAAGGCTTAGTGACCACAAAAAGGGTTTTCAACCAAATTAACCCATTTCCCCTTCTGACTCTTTACACTCCTTTAAAAATATTAATCCATTTTAATTTTTTTTTTTTTTTTTTTTTTAAATGTGTTTGAAAAGATTTGAGCAATTATCTTTAAAGACAGATGGTAAGCAACGAACACTAAACAATTTTAGACAAAATCCTTCCACAGATATGCACTTAGAATAGCAAACAGATAAGCACGTATTAAGTGCTAAATCTAAAAGTACTTAACTTAAAACTTGAACAACTAGATATAAAACTTTAAGAAAGACATTATGTAAGCATTTTACAATAATAAGAAGCATAAAAATAAGGAAGTTATTAGTAGGAAACAAGCACTAATAATAAGCACCATAACAGTAAATTAAGAATAAAACTACAAATGAAATAACAAATGCCTTTCTTAAACAAGGCTACAATGATCAAAAGAGCGTATGCTAAACATGCTTTAACTTGTTCAAGATTCAAGCTTAGTGACAGAAATAACCCTTCTTCACCTTTCTGGCTTAATTTCCCAAAGAGCTTTTAGTGATTTTTAGTAAAAATGAGGATTCTTAAAATATATATGTACTTAATAGACAAGTTTATATAGCTCAAGTAAAGCAGCTTAAAATGACAGTAAATGAAAGCTTATGAGAGCTTAGCAAACAATTTTAAAACATAACTTGCATTAATCTTAAAAACATAATTTAACATAAAACCTTAAATTTTCATTAACTTAAAAACAAGAGTACAACATTTAAAAGAAAATTACAATAACATTAAAGACTTAATATAAGCTGAAAATAAAAAACTTAAAAACTCTTTGCTCTTAGGCTTACAATGATGCCTATTTATAATAAAATCATAAGAGTCTTGGGTCTTCACTTATGTTAGTTCTGAGAGGGACTGAGCACTTGTGCTAGTTGTGTGAGTAGCTCAAATCATCATCATAGCCGTCCATCTTAAGTGTTCTCCAAGGGGTAAGATCACAGCCATTGGTTTCTTTTGTCTAATAAAAGACCATGGGATTGCCACAGTGGATTGTATTCTAGCTGGGGGTGGGGTTAAGGTTTGAGAGTGATGGTTTTGTTTGGTGGTGCAGAGGTCGAGGTAAGGAGAGTGACAGGGGTGGAGGAATAGTGTTGGCGGGAAAATAGGTTTCTTATGTTTTGGGGATACAGGGTATAAGTTTGTGGGTTATGGCAACTTTGGTCCCTCACGTTGTATAGACTGTTTCCAACCATAGTCCTTTGTGGTGTAAAAGTTTAAGGGAGTTGGCAAGTTTAATCCCTGAGGTTATATTTTTTTTGTGGCATGGAAAGTCCTTGTGGTGATATAAGACTAACAACAGTTAAGTCTTAACAGTTTAAGGGTTTTGGGCTTATTTTGCATTTTGGGCCTTAAATGGTTTTTATGAATTAACCATTTAAATGTCTTGATATTAATAGCTTAATGGACTGTCCTGACCCATTAGATGGGTACGGGTGGGCCCATTAAGTATTTCTTCGTTTACGGCTTCGTCTTTGACTTTGACTTTTGACTTTTTTGCTTTGACTTTGACTTTTTCATGCTTTTCCATCTCGTGCTCGGTTTTGACGATTTTTGCTTTGTTTTTTTCCTTTTTATTGATATCCGTTTCCTGCACAATATAAATGCAAAACACACAAATACAATGTATTTTTGGTATGTTTTTGGTCTTTTAAATCCGTCTTTATAGGCAAAGGGTATGTGTAATTAAACACATACCAAAATCCCCCATACTAAACTATTTTTGTGTCCTCACGCAATGCCATAAATAAACACTTTAGAAAACCAAGAATCTCAATCCCCCTCAACTAATTACCTCGAAAAGTAGCTAAGTGTTCATCAAGGGGAATTAAAGAATCTATATCTTTAAAAAGCCCCGTTTTGACCATTTTTAAATATACACACTTATTCCCACACATATTTTTGTTCTTTTCATTTTTCTCATTTTTTTGTACTTTTCTTTTTAAGCAACTAACTAACATGTTTGACTTTCGTTATTTTCATAACTATAAGGGTCATAGAACAAGACGCACTTTAATCCTAAAATGCCCCAAAAAAGGATAAATTCATCGTCCTCGACTTTTCACTTATCCCAACACAAGCTTAAAAATGAAATCACCGTTAAATATAAGTTAAGATGCTAACACTACTCATACTTGTGACTTGTGAAATTTTCGCTAGCGGCAATTATTATATCTTAGGTGAATGTGCTTATTTCGAATTTCAACCATTGATCAATGTTTTGCAAAATTTCTATGCTTCACGTTCCACCCAAAAGTAATGAGTTTAAAGGCGAGATCATCCCATTTAGCGACTTTCGTCTCGGCACATCCCAACCTTGCGGCTAAGTGACCAGGCTTTTGACACCCCACAGAGACTAGTATCGGGACTCACAGACCTTCGGTTTCAAAACCCTTGGATTTCCCGTATATACATAAAATCACAACTTAAAACAAAATAGTCTTAGTTCAAAAGCATATTTAAATTTAAGAAAAAGAGATTTTCCCTATATTTATTAATTCACATTATTTCACACTTAGCATTAATATAACCATGATACAATGTAAATCCTCGACCTTTTTGAAGGCTGCAACATCGGTTGTGAGCCGGCAAGATGCAGCAAACTTTTATCAGTCTCGGATAAATACTATGTGCCTTATTTAGAAGACTACAACATCGGTTATGAGCTGGTAAGATGTAGTAAACTTTTATCAGCCCACAATTTATTATTATTATTACCACATTTTCATCATTTTTTTCATTCATTTTTTTTACTTTATATTACCATGATATAGAGAAAATTTCGTTTTAGAAAATTTAAGTATAAATTTGAACTAAAATTATTGATATCGTCCATACTTCAAAAATTGTTGATTTAAGTTTAATTTTTGAAAAGAGCACATATTATTAGTCCGGTTTAGGAGCTTATGGGAGAAAAAGCCACAAACTACACTTATGAGCTCTTAAGATTTCCAACTAATCCTTGTTTAGCATCAAACTCATAATTAACTCTATCATTTTTAGTTCTTCGCAAATTTAAAATCTTTAATAAAAAGATCCGCGAATGCTTAGTCTAAAAGTTAAGGGACAAGCTAGAGCTCAACATGCTCGATGGAGTCAAAAAAATTTCTTATTCTACCCAGCAGGAAAGTCAAAATTGTGACAAAATACTTATTTTATTTTTAAAAAAATTTGAAATTTTTTCATTTTTTTGGTATTTTGGTGGTAAAAACGGGATTACATGAAAACAACGGCTGCATGCATAATCAAATCGATAGATCCCCCCATACTAAAACTAAACATTGTCCTCAATGTTTTTAAGAAGGGTCTCTACATAAATCTAAAACCGTTTATTAAGTATGCTCAAAGATAAACGTTATTCGATAAGATTTGGATATTGGATTCCCAAAATGAAACTGAGGATGTGAAGCTCGAGTGAACGAAGTACAAAACCATAAGCACGAGTCTTCAAAAATCCGGGCAATCCTAGACATACATCACAAAACACAAAAACATGAGAAAGGAAGAGGCGAGCCTCCTCACACAACACACTTATTCATTACTACTAGTAATATCATATTAGGTTAAGCATGGTTTGCTACCTACAAAGCGCTTGTTTAAGGTCACTTAGCTTGACCTGATCCTCCCATACTTGAACTGGTCAAGGGGGATAGAAATGGAGACACGGAACATCCAAAACACGGATGTCCTCTCTATAAGAGCAAGGAAAAATCTCCATCGGGCTTTCAAAATTTTTAATGACTTTGAAAGCTTTAGAGCCCTGATGAGATAATTCTGGGAGAAGAGAAGTATGAACTCCTTTAGAAGTGAGAATCCCGGGGTTGAAAACTTTTTCCTCATTTTTGGATGAAAAAGAGAGTAGAGTTTCGGACCTGGGAACTTCTTTGTGGAAAGGAAGTTCATAAAGAGGAGGATTAAAATCCTCAAGAATTAAAGAAGCATTAGTGGTCTTCTTTACATTCTTTTCCTATCCGGTGTTACTCGAATAGTGACTTCAAAAAGGTTCTCATGAATGAGTATACCTAGATTAAATACTTTGTCCTCGTTATCGATTGAAGGCAAAGCATCAACCTCAGAAAAATCCTCATAAAAAACCGAGTCACACTTGGGGGAAGGAAGGAAATCACTTGATCTAGGGGGATTAAGTTCATCAATCAAGAGTTTAGACTCTTTGATTTTATCTTCCTTGGAGTCGAATGGATCATCATAAACATCATCGTTATCAGAATAAAGTTCAACAAGATCATCATTGACATCATCATATAATGGTGGAAATGAATAAATAAGAGTATGTTCATCGGTGAACATCTCGGGAATGGTATCAACAAGATCGTTATTAGGGTCTGTAAAATTATCCTCATCAACCGAATCCTCGAGAATAGAATCTATTTCCTTGGTAGGATCATGGGTAAGCGAATATTCTATTTCTCTAAGATCGGATTCGATATCAAAAGGAAGATCATCATTCGGCGAACTACTCAAGTAAAAGGTCGACAGGATCATCATTTCCCGGTGGAAATGAATCACTTGCGAGATAAGCTTCGAATTCTTCCCAAATTAATTCACTTTCTTTGAAGGAAGTAATTGTGGGGGAAGAATAAGACTTGGTCACGGGTTCTGAAATTGGAGTGGGATTGCCACTCAATGGATTGATAACTTCCGGTGAAGTTAAATCATTATGAGAAGAAAAAGTAGGATTGCCACTTTGTTGATTTGTTGCCTTTCCATTTGCAAACAAGTCCTTAAGATAATCTTTATGAGAGACATTGTAGATGTCAATCATGTTGATTAATTTTTTTAGGCTCGTTAGAATAGCTTGAAGTATCATGTCTCATATTCAAGATTAATCTTTCGTCATCGTCACAGAGAATCATTTCTTCTATGTAAACTTTAATCAAAATACGAGCAGTCCGTAAGAAAGGTCTTCCTAAGATGTGGGGGACTCGAGGATCGCTTTCATAATCAACGATGACAAAATTAGCGGGGAATGTGAACTTTCCAACCGAAACAAAGACATCTCTTGCAATTCCAACCAGTGTACAAATTGCCCGGTTAGCTAGTTTAAGGGTCATGCGGGTGGAAATAAGCTCGGGTAAACCTAACTTTTTCCGAATCGAGAGTGGCATCAAGTGGATGCTAGCACCTAGATCGGCTAGGGCTTTGCACTTGAGCTCACTAAAACCACACAGAATGAGAAATTTCTAAGGGTCTCCAAGTTTCTCGGGTAACTTCTTAAGGATAACCGCTGAGCAATTTTCATTGAGGGGTGTGTTTGCTAGCTCTAAAAGTTTCTCCTTATTGGAAAGGAGACTGATCCGGCTCAGACTACACCTTAAAATACATATAATATAATAAAATATCAAATATATAGTAAGGATAGTCTGAAAG
>BQNB010074017.1:0-31928 GCA_026074375.1 Tanacetum coccineum
AATAAAGTTACCATTAGACGTATTTTAGGAAAGACTCCATACTAATTGTTAAGAGGGAGGAAACCAAACCTTAACTATTTTAGAGTATTCGAAAGCAAATGCTTTATTCTTAATACAAGAGATTACCTCACCAAGTTCGACCCAAAGTCGTACAAAGGTGTTTTCCTAGGATATTCACAAAATAGCAAAGCTTACATAATACTTAACAAACAAACAATGAAAGTTGAAGAGTCATTGAATGTAACTTTCGATGAAACTCCACCTCCACCTAAAACACCACCATTGGAAGATGATGAATTAGTCGAAGAAGAAGCTATTGAGGTTAGTAAAACAAAACCCATAGGCAATGATCTTGAAGACATTTCATTAGAAAATAATCAAATGGCAAACATTAAAGAATCTAAAAGTCATCCCCTAGAAAACGTTATTGGTAATCTAAATCAAAGAACTCTTAGGTCACAAGCTCAGGACAAAAGCAACTTCTTTTGCTTTATTTCAAGAATAGAACCTAAAAATATAAATGAAGCATTAAAAGATAAAATTTGGGTAATGGCCATGCAAGAGGAACTAAACCAATTTAAAACAAATGATGTTTAGGAATTAGTCCCAAATCCCATAGATATGACCATTATAGGAACAAAATGGGTATATAGAAATAAACTCGATGAAAATGGGATCGTAACTAGAAACAAAGCTAGGTTGGTAGCCCAAGGTTATAATCAACAAGAAGGAATTGATTATGATGAAACATATGTACCCGTAGCTAGACTAGAGTCCATAAGAAAACTTTTAGCTTACGCATGCGCACTAGATTTTAAGTTGTACCAAATGGATGTGAAGAGTGCATTCCTTAACCGTTTTATCAATGATGAGGTTTACGTGGCACAACCTCCGGGATTCATTGACTTCACAAAACCTAATTATGTCTATAAACTTAAGAAAGCTCTTTATGGCCTAAAATAAGCCCCAAAAGCTTGGTACGATCAACTAAAAGCCTTTCTTATTAAACATAATTATTCCATGGGAATGTTAGATAACACTCTCTTCACTAAAAAGAAAGACTCCAACCTTATTATTGTCCAAATATATGTTGATGACATTATATTCGGATCAACTTGTCAAGAAATGTGTGATGACTTTGCCAAGATCATGCATGATGAGTTTGAAATGAGCATGATGGGAGAACTAAACTTTTTCTTAGGATTACAATTAAAACAATTAGACGATGGTATATTTTTTAACAAATCAAAGACACCTATAAAGAAATGCCTTAAAAAAATCGATTAGAAAGATCTAAGCAATGAACACTTCTTTGTCTTATAGATCAAAAACTCATTGAAAATACGTAAGAAGTGAGTCCGTAGATATTATCAAGTATAGAGTATGATAGGTATTAGTTTTACTATACTTGTCCGAAGTGTTTGGCTTATGCACGCTTCCAAGAGGATCCTAAAATCTCTATCACCTTGAAGCGGTTAAACGTATCTTTCGATATGTTAAAGGCACTACGAACTTAGGATTATGGTATCCTAAGGGGTCTGTCATAGAAACTATAGTATATGCAGACTCTGATCATGTGAGAGGTTATGTGGGCCGAAAAAGCACTAGTGGTATTTGCACGTTTATGGGATGTTGTTTAACATTTGGTTTTTCGAAGAAGCAAACTGCTCTTGCTATTTCCACTATCGAAGTCCGAATTAAAACATGTAAAGACGTCAGAAAGGCATGTCAACAAGCACTATGGATGAAACAAGCTCTTGTAGATTATGACATTAGGTTAGATGACATCCCTATAATGTGTGATAACAAAGGGGCTATAGACTTGAGTAAGAATCCCAGTGCAACACTATTCGGTACAAAAACCATTGAGATTCGTCACCATTTCTTCGTGATATTTTCAAAAGGAAATATTTCCATAGAAAAGATTTCATCGGAAGATAACATTTCCGATATCCTCACTAAACCACTCAAATGTCAACCATCTAATTATTTACGTCTAGGTCTAGGACTGATGGAACAATATGATTAAACTCTCATTAAATGTCTCAGTTACTATAAAATGATTGATGATGTGGTACTTAAGATGTAAACGATAATAATGAGCTACAACAAAATTAAAATGCCATATCAAAAAATTAGGAAAAAACTATTTGTCAGATGGGCGGGGTCCCTTAATTCTTAACGGGTGGTCACCTTAAAATTAAAAGGACAGCCATATAATTAAGGGGACTACGGCCTCATCTCAACAGTAGGTAAAAAAATTATATTTTTTTTCAGAGTCTAGGATGTTGAGAATCGTTTAGCCCATCTAGGATATGTTTTACAAACAACATTAATAAGCACAGCGGAAATCATAAAGAACAGTAATGTTGTTAAACAAGGTTTTAACCGAACGTTCATGCCTCAATTTTATTAATACGTTACTTAACTGTAACATGGTTCCCTATGATCCTTGAGGCTACTAATTACATACTAGAGGACTATAACACGTTATAAACTAATAATAATATAACATAAATAACTATTAGACTCTCAATGGGGAGGAGATCTAACTATGATGGATTTTTAAATACATTACCTTAGGACCTTCCTTTTATAGTATAAGGAGTCAAGGTTTACATGGAAACTAATAATGATAAAATTAATTATCTTTGACCAATTAGTTATTCATAATGATAAAATTAATTATCTTTGACCAATTAGTTATTCAATCATTATCTTTGACCAAATCTTCAATTCTTATCTTTTGTAGTATTCTTTGACTACAACTTTGGTCCTTTATGTTTCCATCTTGTTTCATTCGTGTTTTATCTTATCAACTCAAAATATAATTCCCAACAGTCTTCCCCTAGTTGATAATGACAAAACCCAATAAGCACGAACTTCCCCTGAAGTTAATATACGAAATGAACAAAACCTCTTCCCTTTTTTGTTATAATAAAGGTCGGGTTTTTCAGTAGATATGCAACATGTAGATGGTTAAACATGTTAACAATAAGCTTCCCCTGAAAGTATGCTAACCATCTCTTGAATCTCGAACTCAGTAGGCTCTATGTAGTGATCACTGATGAAGAAAATAGAGTATAACGAATTTGATGAAGAAGTAGAATCTGCTAAACTTATGTCTTATATCTTGTACTATCCACGACGTTGAACTCATACTCCTAATGTATAAGCAGACCGCGATCTCTTGACAAAATCCTCATTCTCTATAATGAGACACTGAGCACAATAACGTAACTCCTTCAAGTGATAGCGAATGTGAGCATTGAGCACCTTAAGAAAAATCACACATTCCTAGATTTTGCAAGTCTTCGTCACCATACAAAACAAACAAGTTACCTCCTGCTAAAAGGTATGATAAGAACACGCATCTGTGAAACTCAACTAAACATCAAATAAGCAATATTCAATTTTCTTCGTAATCACCTCTTCAATAAATCCAAAATGAGCCATAAATCAATAAGAATAAACTGTTGTGAATAACAGTTCCATCCGAGATCTAAAACCATCATCATAAATCAATTATACCAAGAAACCCTTGAATAATAACAATACTTGAAGATCGTATTGCATACCAAAAAGGTAGAGAGGACGATCATAAAGATTGTTATAGCAATTTAACTCCAAAACCCCATAAAACTTTTACCACAAATCGGTTTCTTGAAATTTAGGGTTTTAGGGTTTCTTCAAAAACCTTGTAATCCTAGATCGAGAGCCACCAGGCTCTGATACCACATGTTGAGAATCGTTTAGCCCATCTAGGATATGTTTTACAAACAACATTAATAAGCACAGCGGAAATCATAAAGAACAGTAATGTTGTTAAACAAGGTTTTAACCGAACGTTCATGCCTCAATTTTATTAATACGTTACTTAACTGTAACATGGATCCTATGATCCTTGAGGCTACTAATACATATAGACGACTATAACACGTCTATAAACTAACTAATAACTATTACATAAACTAACTATTAGACTCTCATTGGGAGAGATCTAACTATGATGGATTATTAAACTACATACCTTAGACCTCCTTTTATAGTATAAGGAGTCAAGGTTTACATGGAAACTAATAATGATAATAATGATAAAATTAATTATCTTTGACCAATTAGTTATTCATAATGATAAAATTAATTATCTTTGACCAATTAGTTATTCAATCATTATCTTTGACCAAATCTTCAATTCTTATCTTGTTGTTAGTATTCTTTGACTACAACTATTGGTCCTTTATGTTTCATCTTGTTTTCATTCGTTGTTTTATCTTATCAATCTCAAATTATATTCCCAACATAGGATTCTATTTTACACAAAATTACAAATTGGGAACTTTTCAAAAGGATAATTTACATACAAAATTACGTAACCTTGATTTAGTCAAGGCTTAAGATTTTCTACTTAACATTGTTATGAAAGTGGCCTTAATACATTTTTAATCAACGCGCTCTTCAGTGGTGTGTAGACGCCTCACGACTAGGAGTACATGAAAAATTTATTTTCATACATTGTTGATATATGCTAAAAACATTTTTCAAATCATACATAATGATCTCGCATTTGTTGCCAAAATATATAATCTAATATATATTTTGATAATCTTGATTGAGCAACATTAAATCAAGGAGCACTTGGATTATTTCTTAGGTTTTCTTTTCTTAGAGTCGAAATAATCGTTACTCCATATTTGTTACATATAGGCACACACTAGGGTTATAAATGCAAACACAAGTCTCACTTAAATGTGTTTGTACAAACATATAGTATTTGTTTGAGGAAATCTTAACGGCATTACAAAACTGTTAAGATATTAAAAACGATTTGTAATAAACGAATTCTCTGTGGTTTTATTTTACCTTCTTGCATGCTTGTCTACATGTTATTACTTGCTAAATGCCCTTAGACTTGATCATGTTTAAAATAAAATTAGGACTTTGCTTGCCTATTTTCTTGCTTGCTAAATGATTGTAGTCTTAGTTGCCATAAAAACTAGGACTTGCTGCAAAATGGCCACAAAACAGTCAACCTTTTTACCATTTCCTGAAACAAATCAAAAACCTAAACTTTCTGGACCTTCCAGGTGGCGGCCCCTTAAATCATACGGAGGCTGGTCCCCTTAAATTAAAGGCGCCGACCATGTATATTGAGGGTGGTTGTGTTTTGTTTGTTTTTGTTGGACTTAAAGACTTCTAGATGATTCTTAGAGTTACTATTGCTCAGGTATATATTAGTATTGTCAAGCATAACTTAGTACTCTTGGTGATACTAATGAAAATTATGCTAAGTAGTTAGTATTAGTAGTATGTTGAAAAGATTACTAGACTGCGAGTTCATAGACTGTTAGTATTAAGTTAGTACCTTGTTGTATTAAGGTACTGCTTCCTATGAAGTTAAGACTTGTATTTAGAGTTGAAGACTGAAATATATGCTAAAGTAGTTAGTCGCTGCTAGTGGTAAATTTAAGATGCTAGTACACAGTTTATACTGTTAGTATATATTAGTACATGCTAGTTACTTATGTTGACTACTGCTTATGTTCTTTCAGTACTGCTGGCGGTACAAAATGTATATGCTGCTAGATTACAACTGCCTAGAAGACTTACTTACTGTCAGACGGATAAGCGGAGGTAAGGAGATACGGGATTGCCAAAAGATAGGTATTACTTAGAGATGAAGATAATTATAGAATAGATTGTATCATAATATTCTATAAGTTTATGTTTATTTTAGTATATGTTGTAAGCCGGGACTAGACTCATTAGTCTTAAAAGGAGCTCTAGGGATTTAGTTGAGATACTAGTTTTCATAGTTATGAAGTCGAATTAAAAAGCTTCAGGTTGTAACCCTGGTATAGTGAAAGTATCTCGTATTATTGGATCTAATAATATTGAAGCTTTTTGGTTAATATTCATTGTTCATTCTACTGCATCACAGTTTACTGTTATATTCATTATACTTCTAGATATTAAGGTGTAGATTCCGCATACACTTTAGTATACATACAAAGTTTCTACAACAAGTTATTTTGGATTTATCCAAGGTAATTTAACCTTAGACAAGCTAAGGAATTGATCAAGGATTAGGATCAACAAGTGGTATCAAAGACCTTGTTACTTAAGAAATTTGATCTAAAGTATGAATTTGATATCTGCAATAGTAATACTACTTGCTAAGCTACCCATACTCAACTAGGTGATATGAGATGTGGGTGATTAGAATTACAGCAGTACCTTCTAGCGTAGCAAGGACTTCATGCTTGTGGAGGTCATAGAGAATTGTTAATCATGGGTATCTATAACCACAAATAGCTACTAATGAGAATGGTACTTCAGTTACAAAGATGTTAGTACTTGTATCTGCTGGAAGGAAAAGACCAACATAGAAGGAATGATGTGAAGGTGAAAGCTTTTTACTCATGGTTCTTCCCAATGAACATCACTTACTTTTATTGTCAGGACAATGATGCTAAAACAATGTTTGCTGCTATTGAAACACGATTTGGAGGTAATGAAGCCTCTAAAGGAAACAACAGAAGACATTTTGAAGCAAACAATATGCAAAAATTTTAGTGCATCAAGCAATAAGTCTCTTGAATCTATCTTTAACAGACTTTAGAAGATTGTTAGTAGGCTTGCAATTTTGGGTGTGGTCATCTCTCAAGAAGACTTAAATTCAAAATTTTTGAGCTGCTTGCCCCCTGAGTGAAATACTCATGTTGTAGTCTGGATGAATAAGGCTGAAATTGAAATAATGAGCATCGATGATTTGTACAACTTCAAAATTGTTGAACAAAATGTAAAGAAATCTATTGGTGCAAGTAGTGGTTCTCAAACCTTAGCCTTTATAACTGCTCCAAGCACTAGCAGTACTAATGATGTTAATACTACTAAACCTGCATATGAAGTTAGTACTGTTAGCTCTAATGTTAACACTGCTAGTCCTCAAGTTAGTATTGCTAGCTTCAGTGATAATGCTGTGTATGCTTTCATGATTGAGAATCCCAATGGTTCTAATCTCCTACAGCAGGACTTAAAGCAAATTCATGAAGATGATCTGGAAGTAATAGATTTGAAGTGGCAGCTCTCTCTGCTAAGTATGAGGGCAAAAAGGTACTATCAGAGGACATGCAAGAAAATTTTCATTAATGCTAATGATACTGTTGGATATGATAAATCCAAGGTAGAGTGTTTCAACTGTCACAAGATGGGACACTTTTCCAGGGAGTATAAAGCACCAAGGAACAAAGAAGGCCAGTTTAGAAATCAAGACAATACTAGGAAGCAAGGAAACAATAAAGACGCATCTTCAAAGGCAATGTTGGCTATAGATGGTGTAGGTTTTGACTGGAGTAACATGGCAGAAGAGCAGGTTCATACAAACATGGTTCTAATGGCGTTTCCAGACTTTGAGGTATACAATGATAAAACTTGCTCTAACACTTGTCTAAAAAACTTTGAAACTCTTAAGAAACAGTGTGATGATTTGATTGTTAAGCTTAATCAAACTGAATTTACAGCAACTACTTATAAAAGAGGTTTAGCAACAGTAGAAGAACAACTTATCACATATAGAAAGAATGAGGTTCTTTTTAGTGAAGAAGTTGCAGTTCTTAAAAGAGAAGTAGCTTGCAAAGACTATGAAATAAATGTGCTTAAAAGTGAGTTTGAAAAAGTTAAGCAAGAAAAAGAGGGCATTGAATTTAAAATTGAGAAATTTGATAAGGCCTCAAAAGACCTAGACAAGTTGTTAGGGAGTCAGATAACTGACAAAAGTAAAAAGGGTTTGGGGTATAGTGCAGTTCCTCCACCTCATCCTTTAATCTATAATAGACCTAAAAAGCTTGATCTGTCTTATTCTGGTCTTGATGAATTCAAAGAGCCTGAATTCAAAGGTTATGGTCCTGAGAATAGTAAGCAAGAGTCTAACATAGTTTGTGATAAGAAATCAGATGATTCTAAGGAAAATTCTGATAACTCTTTGGTAAAAGAACAAGTATCAAAAGACACAAGTAGCTTTGTTGAGTCTTCACTTAATGTTGATAAAGAAACTGTTTTTCCTGTTGATAAAAAGGTAGAGTCTGTCAAACCTAAAAATCATGAAAAACCAGTTAAAAAGTCAGTTAGGTATGCTGAGATGTATAGATCACAAACTCCTAGGGGGAATCAAAGGAATTGGAATGGACAGAAGTC
This sequence comes from Tanacetum coccineum, assembly GCA_026074375.1. Taxonomy (NCBI): domain Eukaryota; kingdom Viridiplantae; phylum Streptophyta; class Magnoliopsida; order Asterales; family Asteraceae; genus Tanacetum; species Tanacetum coccineum. The sequence continues at coordinate 8,197 of BQNB010074017.1, forward strand.
CAATCAACTAGGAAGTGATTTTGTGATGTATAACAAAGCTTGCTTTATTTGTGGGAGTTTTAATCATGTACAGGCTCAGTGCAAATACCATCAAAGGGAAGGGATGGTATATGGGAATACATATAAAAGGGTGAACTACAACTATACTACCAATAGAACTCACCCTAATGCTCAAAGGAACATGGTTCCAAGAGCAGTTTTAATGAAAACTGGCCTAAAAACTTTTAATACTGCCAGGACAGTTAATACTGCTCATCACAAAACTATAGTTTTTAGTGCTAAACCAATTCCACGTTTTTCAAAACCAGCACAATCAACTGTAAGAAGACCCTTTCAAACTAAAACAACATTATATAACAAAAGGTTTACACAAAAAGTTAATACTGCCAAGGCACAAGCAGTTAATACTGCTAGGCCAAAAGTAGTTAAAACTGCTAGGCCAAATTCTGCAGTTGTTAATGCTGTTAGGGTTAATCAGGCAAATGCTGTAAAGGCCTCAGCATGTTGGGTTTGGAGACCTACCAAACCTAATAGTGCATCAATCACCTTCAAGAAACATAATTACATTGATGCACGAGGCAGATCCAAGTCAGTGATGGCTTGGGTCCCCAAAGGAATCTAATTTCCTTATTTTTATGTGTAGGGCAAGCCACAACAAGCTTGGGGTCCCCCAAAGGAATCCTAATTCCTTATTCTTTTAATGTGCAGAGCAAGCCAACAAACAATGATGATAAAGTTAATTTGTTTACAATTGGATACTCAAGGCAAAAGAAGGCACTATGACTGGGAACATATTCCTTATCTCGCTCAGATTTCACAAGGAATTTGAATAGTATTATGTTACCATTTCTGGAGGAAAAAAAAAAGAGCATATCGGTGGTGAAGAATTACTAAGGTTAAAGGAACACTTAAAAGAACTGGATAATCTTGAATTTTTAAAAAAAAGATGTAGTACTTCTGTCAATGAGTTAAAAAAAATTCAAACTCTTTTTAGAGTCTCAACACAATATGTGAAAAAAGAACTATGTCCTTTTTTTTACTGACACTGGAATGTCTAGTCTTATCTCCAAAATTTAAAGGTGGCCTGATGAAATGCAGGATACTAACACTTCTTAAATTCCTAGAAAGGGACAATAGTGATACAAAGTTTTATTGATTATGAAGATAAGTTGTTCCTAAAGAGAGTTTTAGCTTGTCTTGTTTGCAAAAGGGACATTAGATGAATCAAATTGCTCTGGCACAGAAACTACTTGGTCATATTAATTTTAAAACATAAATTAGAGCTTGTCAGAAAATCTAGTTACGAGGATGCTACAAAACATTTTTGTAAAAATGACCAACCTGTGTTGCTTGTCTTAAAGGGAAGCAACATAACAGAGGCTTCTTTTTTTGTAAGTCTAAAAAGGTTTTTGAAAATCCATTACTAAGGCCTTTGTTTTATGCTACATATGGATTTAGTTTTAGTACCCATAACATTGTGAGATAGCTTAATGCTAATATTAAAGTATTGCTTAGTAGTCCACTTGATGATTCATAGTAGAATTACCATGGGGTATTTTCCTTTTTAAAAAAAACAATTAAGGATGAAAACCAGTGAGATTCCTTAATTAAGAGAAAACTTTAATTGTTAAAGAAATAGAAAACCAAGTGGAAAAGTGAAAGTGAAAATAATCAGAAGTGATAATGAAAAAGGAGTTTAAAAAAGAGAACAAATTTAGTAATGAATTTTGCAGAGAAAAATGTATTAAGATAGAATATAGTGTAGGCTACTTTAGGATTCCTCAAAGTCAAAATGTTGTAGCTGATAAGGGAGGAATAGGACACAAATTGAGGCTTTAGGGCTGGCTTGGCTGAGGCTATGCTATACTACAATTCAAGCAGACTCTAGTAAAAAAGGGCTGTTACCCTACCTCTACCGACCCCTACCCGCACATTTGTGGGCTTAAGCAGTTTCTAAGAAATTCTCTAATTCTATTTCTACTCATTCTTTCTTTCAACTGGCTTGTTATGTACAAAAATATGGTCTTAGTAAGTATCAAGAAGCCTCATAACAGAACCCAAAGACACCTTATGTGTAAACTAAAAAAATATATATGAAATGTGACACCTTATGAACTTTTTTTAGAGAGAGTTTTAAAAAATAAAAAACAAAAAAACAAAATAAAAAAAATTAAAAAAAAAAAAAAATAAATGTAAAAGAAAACCAGCTCTAATTATTATGAGACAATTTGGTTGTCATGTTAACTATTCTTAATACTTTAGGGACAGTTTAGAGAGGCAATTTGATGGCAAAAAGTGATGAAGGTTTCTTTTGTGGATAATCATTTGATAGTAAAGCCGTTTAAGGTATGCAACCTAGAACAGAGGGTTTGGTAAGAAGAGAAGCCTTATAACAAGACACCTTATGAACTTTTTAGAGGTTTTAAACCAGCTCTAAGCTTTATGAGACCATTTGGATGTCATGATACTATTCTCAATACTTTAGACAGTTTAGGCAAGTTTGATGGCAAAAGTGATGAAGGTTTCTTTGTTGGATATTCCTTAAGTAGTAAAGCTTTTAAGGTATACAACACAAGAACTAGGAGGGTAGACGAAAACTTGCATATTGGGTTTTTAGAGAATAAGCCTATGATAGAAGAGAATGGTCTAAAGTGGCTGTTTGATATTCATTCTCTAACCCAATCTATGAATTATGTTCCAATTGTTGCAGGAACAATCACTAATAAATCAACAGGTACACAAGAAGAATTTAATGCAGGTACATCTACTCAGAAAGAAGAAATCAGTCAAGATTGCATTGTGATGCTAATTTGGAAAGATGCTTCATACTTTGATTCACCTTCTAAGGATGTTGGAAATGGTGAACCAAAATCTGCTGCTGATGATCAAAAGCAGGTTCAAGGTGGTCCAGATAATGATAATGATGAAAAAGATAAGTCTGAAGATGATAGCAGTCCTAAAGAAGTTAATGCTGCTGGACAACATGTTAATACTGCCAGTCCTGAAGTTAATACTGGTAGTTTTAAACTTAATACTGTTAATCCACTAGTTCAAATGATCAAGATAGCCCTAAAGACATGTTCAAAATGGGAGCTAGTCATACACTTGAAGCCACTCATGTTGAGTTCTTTAGTGATAAAGATGAACCAGAAGTTGATTTGGGGAACATCCTAAATTCCTATACAGTTCCAATCACTCCAAATACAAGAATTCATAAAGATCACCCAATTACAAATGTGATTAGAGATGTGAAGTCCTCTATTCAGACAAGAAGAATGACAAAACCTACTTCTGAACAAGGGTTTCTCAGTGCTGTATATGAACAGAAAACACATGATACCTTGAATACTTGTTTATATGCTTGTTTCTTATCACATATTGAACCCACAAGCATTGCTAAAGTTCTATATGATTCATCTTGGGTAGAAGCAATGCATGAAGAACTTCTGCAATTTAAACTCCAAGAGGTTTGGATACTTGTAGATTTGCCTATTGGTAAGAGGGCCATAGGAACAAAATGGGTCTTCAGGAACAAGAAAGATAAAAGAGGGATTATGATTAGGAATAAAGCAAGGTTGGTTGCACAAGGTCATAGACAAGAAGAAGGTATATACTATGAAGAAGTTTTGCTCCTGTGGCAAGAATTGAGGCCATAAGATTGTTTGTAGCCTATGCTTCTTTTATGGGTTTTATGGTATATCAAATGGATGTGAAGAGTGCATTCTTAGATGGAACCATTGAGGAAGAGGTTTATGTTACTCAACCACCAGGATTTAAAGATCCTGACCATCCAGACAAAGTTTACAAGGTGGTCAAGGCACTTTATGGGTTGCATCAAGCTCCAAGAGCATGGTCTGAAACATTGGCTAACTATTTGTTGGGCACTGGTTTTAAAAGAGGAAAAATAGATCAGACATTGTTTATCAAGAAGCAAAAAGGAGATATTTTGCTTGTACAGGTCTATGTTGATTACATTATCTTTGGCTCTACAAACAAGGATATATGTACTGGATTAGAGAAGCTTATGAAGGATAAGTTTTAGAAGAGTTCTATGGGAGAACATACTTTCTTTCTAGGATTACAAGTACAATAGAAGGAAGATGGAATATTTATCAGTCAGGATAAATATGTAGCTGAGATTTTGAGGAAATTCAACTACACAGATGTGAAGTCTGCTTCTACCCCAGTTGATTTGGAAAAACCTATAGTCAAAGATGGAGATGCTGATGATGTTGATGTACATTTCTATAGATCTATGATTGGGTCTTTGATGTATCTTACAACATCTAGGCCAGATATTATGTTTGCAGTGTGTGCATGTGCCAGATTTCAAGTTACACCAAAGACATCACATCTCTTAGCTATAAAGAGAATTTTTAGATATTTGAAAGGCAAACCAACATTAGGCCTTTGGTATTCTAGGGATTCTTCATTTGAACTAGTTTCTTATACTGATAGTGACTATGCTGGAGCAACTTAAGATATGAAGTCTACAACTAAAGGTTGTCAGTTTTTAGGAAACAGGTTGATATCATGGCAGTGTAAGAAGCAAACTTTGGTTGCCACCTTTACAACTAAAGCTGAATATGTGGCTGCTGCTAGTTGTTGTGGACAAGTACTCTGGATTCAAAATCAAATGCTAGATTATGGGTATAATTTCATGAATACTGTCATTAATATTGACAATAACAGTATAATTTGCATTATTGAAAATCCTGTTCAATATTCTAAAACAAAACATATAGAGATTAGGCATCATTTTATAAGAGATTACAATGCTAAAAAGTTAATACAAATGATTAAAATTCATACTGATCATAATGTTGCAGATCTTCTTACAAAAGGTTTTGATGCTAGAAGGTTTTAGTACTTGGTCTCAAGTATTAGAATGCTTAATCCTTAATGTCTACATCTCTTTATGTCTTTGTAAAAGTTTTGTAAAGGATTAGTATTGTTAGTTTTGTTAATTAGTACTGCTAGTTATACTTAAAACTGATTGTTAAAATTGTTAGTCATACTTAATGCTGTCAAGAAGAAAATACTTTGGATTGTGTATTATTGGCTATGGACTAACACCTGCAGGTTAAGCATATTGAATACCTGATGTTGAATGCTTCACCTCTGAAGTATTACTTGAGGGGAAGTTAATGTTTTTGGATAACAGTTTTTAACTTTTATTCATGGGTTATGCATAAATATGGATCCTCATGAATTCTCACATGTCTATCTAGTCTTTTCTAGTGTGCTTGTGATGAATAGAGGCATGTTGTTGTATAATTATTGAAGACAGAGTTAATACTGTTAGATATCTCTTAATACTGTGAGGCATAAAATTAGTATTGCTAGGCAAAAATTAGTACTGCCGGGATATCATTAGAGCCAAAGTTACAATTGTTGAGCAAATTCTTAACCCTTGAAGCATTATTTGAGGGGAGGCTACTTATGTCAATATGCAGTCAAGCATGGATGGAAGCACATGTAACATCAAAAATGTGTTAAAACGAATCAAAAACATCTAAGCATGTCAAAAGAGGCCGGGACACCAAGATACCTCAGTCTAGTGGTCCCCTTATAAAGGTTGGTGATGAGGCTGTCCATAAGGAGTTGGGTGACAAAATAGAAAGGGCTGCAACTACTGCTTCTAGCTTAGAAGCAGAGCAGGACAGTGGTAACAACAATAAGACCCAATCCATGGCAACACTTAATGGATCAAGTTCTTAGGGAATTGGTTCAGGTAGTGGTCCCAGGTGCCAAGATACCATATTGGGGGTGTAGATGCTCAAACTAGGTTTGAGACTATATCTAAATAGTCTAATGATCCACCTCTCTCAAGAGGTTACACACTTGGAAGTGGGGAGGACAACATGAAACTAATGGAACTGATGGCACATTATACAACACTGTCTGAATTGGTGAGAAAAAGAATAGAGAGAATTAGTGAGCTGAAAAACAGACAGAGAGTTGTGTGATAAAAACAGAAAGAGTGAATTGGTGAGCAAAAAGAATTAAGAGATAATGTGATAAAAAACAGAAAGAGAGATTGTGAGAGTCAAAATTGGTGATGGAAAAGCTTTTTGGACGAAATTGAAGTTAAAACCGGTCTCTCCAAGTTAGTACTGCTTGGCTTAGAGTTGGTACTGCTAGGCTAATTTTAGCCGTTGTGAAATTTCTGCCAACTACTTCGCCTATAGGTTTGACTAATTGGAGAATTTATGATCTTTCTATAAACATAAGATTTCTTCAAGATAAGTACAAATCTTATTCAGTCGGTGAAATTTCAAAACCTTAAAAACTCTATTTTATATCAATTACCACTACCAAACACTCATACTCTCTCCCACGACCATATCCCAGAACCTTAATTCTCTTTCTATTCATCAAATGGCGAGTTTAGAATTTTGTGACAAGCACAACATGGTTGCATACTTAGAGAAGCTAGAAGGAAGTGAGGGGTTTCATAAAATCATTGATTTTCTAACTGCAAGTCACATCAAGAATGCCCTCACTAAATGCCCAACCCTTTATGCTTCTCCTATAGAACAAATTTGGCAAACTACTACTTTGAGCACAACTGAGGATGGAGTTAGGGGAATCACTGTTACCATAGATAGGAAGGTCAAGGTTAACAATAATTTTTCTAGTGAGTCAATTTGCCAGTAAAACGTTTGCGTTTTTAGGAGTTACGGACGATCCTTAATGGAAAACGGTCGTCAAAACAAGCTCTACTAATATCTAATCAAATCCAATTTTATACTTTAACATTTTAAGACAAAAAAGGGGCGCTTTAATTTTCTGCATTTTTCTACCCGCTTCAAATCTTAACCAAACGCTATTTTTACCACTCCACAACTTCACAAATACGCCTAACTATCCTATCTCCGTCCACTAACGCCTCAATCCAATTAAAATCACCTCAACATCAATTCAATACTATAACACATGGATTCCAAAATATATAAAAATATAGATGCATGCATATTCATATGAAAATAAAAATCAAAGAGGGTTTTAAAGAGGCGCACAACACTAGAAAATGCAAGAAAATAATCAACACCAAATTTCCCTTTGTTCTTTTATGCTAGCCGAACCCAAACACAACCCGAATAACCAAATTCTTGATCTTCAAACAACCCAACTCTTGTAAAAACCTTAGGCTACAACCTTTAAGCTTATTTTTCTACCCAAAACCTCAAGAACTTGTAGAAATCAAAGATTTTAATAAATCTTTTGCATGGTGATTTTTCTTGTAGGATCGATAAAGATTGATTAGGGTGGTGGGGGGAGGGGGAGGGTGGGGGGGTGGGAGGGGAGGGGGGGGAGGGAGTGAGGAGTGTATAGTAGCGGTCTGAGTAAAAAGAAAGAATGTTAAGGTGTGGTTTATGGGGTGGATAGTACGGACAAGGCCAAAAGAATATACAGGAGAGTAGTTTATTTTATATCGCCAAGTGTGTTATGTTCTAGGTTAGGGAAGGGGTGTTGTTTTGAACAGTAATTGGAATTTCATAGTCATAGCAAGGACCTCTGAAATGGGGCAGTGGTGTGGTGTGGGTGGGGAAGGGGAATATTGGGCGGTCCAATGGGGGGGGGGGGGGGGGTTGGCTTGGGGGGGGGGGGGGGGTCTTTATTATTTTTTGTTAAAGTTGTTGTTGTAAGATTTTGGGGTAAGTATGAGTAAGAAAAGTGTAGAGGGTAGTACTTAGAGGTGTATAAATGAAGTGAACTAGGATTCGGGGCTAAACGCGGGAACCAACAAGGATCATATAAATAAAAACTTTTGAGCCAACGAGGCAAAAATATAGAATTTTTAACTTCTAATAATATTTAAACGGATAACGATCCTAAGCACGGTGCGCGATTTATTAAAACAACGATTTTTTACTAAATCGACAAAAGGCAAAACTCAAATTTTACTCAATAATAAAAATAGAAATTTTAGTCGGGATTTTAATATAGACCATGAAAACGCGATAACGTCACAACAGAAAATTTAGTTTAAACTTGGCCATATTTCATAATATTTGGTAACGTTTATTAAAAATGTTTCGTTTTGTTTATTCTTGACACCGGTATCACGGGTAAGCTTTATTCGTAAAATAGATCGTTAACTCGAATATTCACGTAAATAATAAACGTTTTTAAATAAGATGATAATTGATTTATTAAATATTTTTATTAATTAAATTTTGATAATTAAATAAAATATAATTATTTTCGTGTCGGTACGCGTTGTTCTCGATTTCAGGCCAGATAGGTTTGAAAAATAAATTTATAGATGAGAACTGTGTAATAATAATGATGATTTATTATTAAAATAAATCCGCAAAATTACCGATTATGCGATAATTATTTTTATATGACAATAAAAGGTCAAACGGTCAAAAGTCAAGTCAAACCCGGAAAGTCAAGGGTAAAATAGTTATTTAAAGTTCTGAAAATTAACAGTTGTCACATAATGCTAAGAGAAGTTAAATTCTTGGATTACAGTTTTTAACTTTATTCATGGGTTATGCATAAATATGGATCCTCATGAATTCTCACATGTCTATCTAGTCTTTTCTAGTGTGTTTGTGATGAATAGAGGCATGTTGTTGTATAATTATTAAAGGTAAAGTTAATACTGTTATATATCTCTTACTACTGCTAGGCAGAAAATTACTACTGCCAGACAAAAGTTAGTACTGTTTGGATGACATGAGCACCAAAGTTACAACTGTTGAGCAAATTCTTATCTCTTGAAGCATTGTTTGAGGGGAGGCTACTTATTTATACAACAACCGTCACAGCATTGATGGAAGGATAAGTAGATATCAAAAAGTGTTTTAAAAAGAATCAAAAACATCTAGGAATGTCAAAATAGAGGTCCGGAACACCAAGATACCTCAGTCTGGTGGTCCCCCTAATAAAGGTTGGTGATGAGGCTGTCCATAAGGAGTTGGTGACATAATGGAACGGCTGCCCTACCTCTTCTACTGCTTATAGCTTAGAAGCAGAACAGGACAGTGGTAACATCAAATAAGACCCAATCCATGGCAACACTTAATGGATCAAGTTCTTAGGAAATTGGTTCAGGTAGTGGTCCCAGGTGCCAAGATACCATATTGGGGGATGTGGATGCTCAAACTAGGTTGGAGACTACATCTAAACAGTCTAATGATCCACCTCTCTTAAGAGGTTACACACTTGAAAGTAGGGATGATAGTTGGGACTTAAAAGACTTTAAGGATTCTTAGAGTTACTACTTGTTATCCCAAGAGATTCACATAACAAGAGACATGATCCGGAGGTCGGGGAGGATTGAACAAATGTTTAGCCATATTATTTAGTGAGAGAAAGGAAAGATGTGTGTTTTCTAGAGAGAGAAATACACACCTTATTACAAGTGAAATGAATCCTCACCCCTCCATGATATATATAGGTCTTGACTCTCTAAACTATCTTAACTAGACATTTTAGGTCCCTGTGAGTCTTACCTATTTATACTAATGTAATTCTGTATTAGCCGACATATTTTAAGGCTAAAAATCTTCCCCCAATATGTGGGCATACAGAATTACTTACAATGTTCCTAACAAGTATAGACACAACATAATATAATGACATTCAAGGCGCTTCCAATGCTGAAGATGACGTCTTTGTCTTCTAGTCTTGATACTTGTACTCCAGCTTGGATCTTCTTTGTCTTGACTTGTTCTGGAACCATTGTAGTATGCATAGTTTGGATTAACTCCCCTCCAATTCATGCAGCATGTTCTTTAAAAGCTTTCTTCATAGACTCCTTTTTGGCGAAGTTTCTGAATCAGCTTCCCCTAAACCAACACCGTATCTTAAGCATATTCGTGATGCCATTGAAGTAGCAATGACGAACTCTAAGCATTGACATTTAAAGTGCACAGCAAATTAGTAGAAGAAACAGTCAACCACACCATCTAATACTGCTTCTATACTGTATCATGACATTCGGTCTTGATGATTATCCGTTTGGGGAAACATGCAAGAGATCAGCAACAATTCTTCTCACGCATTCAGAATACTTCACAAACCATACTAAGTGAAGTAGTATAGACTACTTCCCCCTGGAAGTTGACCTGATAACATCAAAGTACACGTTTCCCCCATGATGGTTTCGAACTCTCGGAAGCATCATTGACGTGGACCGACCAATAACACGAAAGTTTCTTGTCATAAGCAACAATCTTGAAAAGTTATGAAAGACATTGAAGAACTTTGAAAGATTTTGCTGAGACTGTGAAGTATCATTGACGTTCAGTAGCTTCAAATATTCTGTGAGAGTTGCTGATCACATCTCAACCTTATAGTCTTTGGCTAACTTACCAACCTCGTATTCTGTCGGCTATTGCTGTGACCACTTGGTGAAGTAAACCCGATATACCAAACTTGAAAATGAAGTAGAATCCCCCAAATTTGTTACTTAAGCTTGCACTGTTGTAGATTGAAGAATGGTGCAGAGGAAAGCCTCTAAGTACCATATACCCAACATCAAAAGTATAATTAGTACATCACCTCTTGAAATTATCCACATCGGCTTCTGCGTGTGACACTGAGTACTACAATGTAACTCCTTTAAGTGATAGTTATCCAGGTCTTCACCCAACCGCCCCTTGACCGCTGATAACTAGATGATTCAAGTCTCAATCATGACTGTATACGTTCATGCAAGTCATCAATCGATAGATTGGGTTTAAAGAAAAAGGGGTAGAAACTAGAAGGAAGTCTCGATGATGAAATAAGTAGACGCCTTCGTGAAACCCACTTCAAACTCAAATAAGGGATACCAAATCAACTTCGTGATCACTTGACATTAAAATCCGAATTCCATAGCCGTTTTGACGTTTAAGTGAATCTTATTCGGATCGTTTTTAGTGTTATGTATCATGTTTGTTGTGTTGTTGTTCTTGAATGTTGTTAAACTAGACAAATGTTGTTTTAAATTGACGTTAACGAATCCACATTTGTCTTGTCAAACTTGACGTTATAGCATTTTTTTCCCGGCTTAATCATCGTATCCGTACTAATCCAATAACACCAACTAATAAAACAAAAATTTTTTGTCCAAACTTAAGTAGTCATGAAGCCACAAGATTATTTTCAGATATTACTAATATTAGGCCAAATCCAATTATTACACGGATCCAATACACACCATTTGGCCACTGTCTTTGCATTACCTAGATGTTATAACCCACCGAGACACCAATAAAAAAAAAAGGGCCCATTCTCAAATTTTAATAACCAACCCATATTGAACCAATGGGTATAAGAGACATGTTTACCCTTATTTTCTTATAGTATAACCCTAATCCTCATAAAAAACGCAGTTGCTTATCTCCAAAAGCATATCTTCTCCTCAACCCAAACCCTAATCACAATCGCCACCATCTTATTTGTCACCCCCACACCATTTGACAGTCTTAAACATAGCTCCTCATCTTATTTAGATTAAACGAATCTCATACCCAAGACATGTACCAAATCTACTTCTCTTCTCAAATTGCAAATCGAATAAACACAATCGGTTTCCATCTGCTACGAACCATTTGACCATACAAGAAGTCAAGAAATGAGTGATATATGTCTTCAAGATCCTTTGGAGGGTCTAGTAGTTCGACTAGAGATTTGTTTTATGCTAACAATCGAAACAAAGAAAAATTTATAACAGATTGTGTTTATAAATCTTTCTTGATTTTCGGATATTAAAAAAAATTCATTAACCTTCACAAAGATCAATGATGAGGTTTTAATTTCGTATGTATGATCTTGATACGGTCTTGACAATTAATTACACAACACGAAAAGAATCTGAGGTCTTAATTGATTTTTTTTTGTTTTGAGTCTTTAAGTAGTGGAGGGGTTGGAGATAGGATTAGATGAAGTTGGTGATTGATCATATGTGACGATGAGTTAGTAGATCGATCAGAATTGTGGATATGATGTTGGGTTTGTGATGTGGCTGTTTTGGTGTTGAATATTGATGTTGTTGTTGTTTGATGATTGATGTTGTGGTTCAAGTAACGAGTCTGTCTTGAGTTTTTAACATTTCAGTTTGGCTTGGAGTTATCATTTGGGCAGCGTTTTGTTTGAATTTGGCATATATTTAATTGTCTTCGTAGAACCTGTACACCAAATCGCAAGACCAAAACACAATCGAGGCAAAACGCTGCCATGAGAACCAAAACGCAACCTGCTTGTCTCCAGCCCAAAACGCAATCAACAATAATTTGTACTTATGTACTTTTTCTTTTAAAAAATGGATCTGTTTTTGTCTGTTTGGCCAAAACGCAACCAAGAACAACATAAACCCATGTAACAAAGACATAACCACCAACATATAACATATTTTCACATAATTTTCCCAAGAAAAATAACCACGACGAACAGTAACATAAACAGTGATGAACAGTAATGGACAGTACATGAACAGTAAGTAAATATTGACATGAACAGTAACATGAACAGTAACCGAGACATGAACAACAAACACATGATACATTACACCTTTGCAACTCTGATACCAACTAAAAATAAGCCGCATCTTGAGCTCTATCATAACATATATCTGATGAATCAATAGTGATATTAGAGAGTCACCTTGTTCCGTCAAATATAATGTCATTACTATACTAGATTTAGTGTTGCTCAGAGTTCAATTTTCCATGGCAAACACATTATAGTTGTCATTATTGTTTTGTACCTTATGCATTGGCTCATCATCAAAGATTGGTCCAGAATTTTCAACTGGATCTGGAGTAACCTCTTGAAGTTGTGCCATGTACATATAATGTGCTTCCAATTCATGTTCTTCAGACTCATCATCAATATCATCCTTCCAATCAGCTTGTTTTGCATTCAACTAAACCCCAGCTTCCTCTTGTTTACACAATAACATCTTTTCCTTTGTGATAAGCTGCATCCTTTACTCGTTTTTCGGTTTTTGACATTCCCTTGATACATGCCCATATTCCTTGCAGTTGTAACACTGAATCCCAGACTTTTGCACTACCAGAGTACCTACATTTTCCCTAGCCCCAGCAACATTGACTGCCCTCTGATTATCATACCCAGTTCCTCTGTTGATTCTTGGAGAATTATCTTGATTAGCTCGACTGGTGTTTTTTATATAGTGAGGGAGAGGTATATCTATATTTGGAGGGGGGGGGGGGGGGGGGGGGTGTGATGGGTAGGATACAGAGAGAAAATTAAAGCCATGAGTTTGTCAATCTCCCTTTTCTTTTGACATTTCCTCATCTAATAACCGTAGCAAAGTTCTGGATCATAATAGAGGCATAAAGGTAACAATTTGATTTTCCCTCTGTTTCTGTATACTGGTTGCGATCTGGTGGAGAATATTGAGTTTTTGAGTAGGATGGTTTTGATGATAGGGAAACTGTTGTTGTTGAGCAACAAGTACAAGTGGATTAGCAGTACGTGCTAGTCTTTCAGCTCTTATCTCATTGACTTCATTCTGGTGTTGCTTCAGAATGTCATAAAGCTTGTGATAGGAGACAGTCTTCAGCTCTTGACTCTGCTTAACAAGTGTCACAAACCTTTGCCATTCTGGTTGTAATTGAAGTAAGAACTGGACATTCACTTGATGATTAGTAACATGACACTGATTTCGGACAAGCTCATTCATCATCTTGTAAAACCGTGAGTAATACGCTGCGAACAAGTTATTCACCATCCCTGATGTGCAATATTTTCCAAACTCCCAATATAAATTGGTTTCAAGATCTTGAACATTGATTGATTCACCTTGTTTCAACCTTTCAATGGCTTTCCACATTTCACATGCATTAGGACAAGCATCAACTGTGGAGTAGATATCGTTATCTATCCCTGTGAGAATGATCTGAACGGCTTCAGCTTCAGCATTCAGTTGATCTCGTATGTCTTGTGAAACATTCTTATAGTTCTCCATATACCTCTCTGTAGTTGTTTCAGAACTACCTTCAGCAACTGGAACTATTTTCTCAGCCCATTGATACGTGTATGGTGGATTTTGGAGACAATGGTGGATGAGTTCACTGTTAGGTTTGGTGTCAATGTACCCCCCCCCCCCCCCCCCCCCCCCCCCCCCACCCCCTTGATTCTGGATTTCCACTGAACATAATTACCCGGTGCTAACATTGGTGGACGATCCTTTGCTGTTGAATTCAAAATATTTATTTGAATAAAACATTTCTTTTAAATCTAAAAATGTTTTTGTAAAAGATATAAAAATATTTGTGACATTTTTATAAAAAGTGTGAGGTTAAATAAAAAATCATTTGATCATGAAATGCATTAAGCATTTGTTTATTCACACCTTTAAGTGATTAAATTTTTGAAATGAAAATTTACTACTAATTACTTGTTTACATTTAATTTTTCATTAATCGTTTTTACATTTTGAGATCATTAAAACGTAGAGAGATCAAAAAATGTTAATAGCGTTTTTAGGCATTATTTCTATCAACAATCTCCTTCTTTTTGATGATTACAAAATCTAAACTCATTAAATGAAAAATTATTTTTAACCAAGTATTTAGTGAGTTTTATCTCCATTTCTCTCCCTTTTTGTAGAATCAAAAAGGCTTCATCGATGAATGTTAAAAAAACCGACGGAATAAATGCTCCCCCTTGATGTGTACCCCCCCTCGTTCGAGGGCACCAAGGAATCGAGCTATGGAAACTTTTGCTACAAAAACAAGCTAGAAGAACCACACTAATTTTTCTAACATATAAAGCAAAGCAAGGAAAAATAATATGCAAGATAATAATTCAAAATAAAATTACACATTAAAGCATAATAACAAAGAGCAATCATTAAACATAGATGTTGTGTATAAAACATAATCATGCATATATCAAATTTAAATAATATGCTAGAAGCATTTAAGACGATCATACATAAGGTTAAAACTACAAAGGTCCTAGTATTACTAAATTCCCATAGGAAACCATTGGACTTGCTTATAAAAGGAGAGGGTTGGACATTTATTTGAAAGCGAGAAAAGGTAAGCATGTAATATGCTTAGTTGGTTGTTGGTGGAGAGTTTGGAGAGGAGGTGGTTGTTTGAGGGTAATCTCGGTGGACTTGAGGTGGTGGTTGTGGTCGAGTGAGAAGAAATTCAATCCAATTGATATCTTTGTTCAATGTTAGGATTTTTTTTTGGGTAAAGATGCAACAAGGACAATAGCCAACATGTTGTCAACTTGATTCAAGTTGGTGTTGTGAGGTAAGTTTGGAGAGTAAGGAGATGAGGAAGTGTTACGTTGTGAGAGGTGCATGGCTAGGAGATTTGATAAGTCTTGAAGTTGGTTAATGTCATTCATAAGCATTTCTCTACTTGGAGATGGAGGTAGTGAAGGTTGTGTGTGGTTGTCACCTTAAGGTGAAGGGGAGTTTGAGCATGAATCATACTAGCAACATGTGGATTGATGAGTAAGTGAGGAAATGGGGGTTATGTTTGAGATTTATTGATGCTTTGTGGTGGAATGGAAGCTTGTTCAACATTAGTGTCACAAGAATCACTAAATGGAAGTGAGTGAGATTGTAGTGAAATATGGTTTGAATGAGTAGTAGGTTCATTGATAGGAGATTGTGGTTTGGGCATTGGTGTTGGTAAGTTAACATCAACCTCATTGGAAGAGTTACAATGGTTTAACTTCTTCCTCCATGTAGGTCTTACCGACATTTTGGCAATCCTTGAAGGTTTAGGTAAAGGTTTGTGAGGGGAAGACATTAGAGAGGACAAGTTTAATATGGTAAATGTGTTGAGGATGAGGGTTTATTTATACTAGGAAGATGATGTGATTATGGATGGATGGAGATTGTTAGAATACAAATACAAGGAATGTTGGTGAGAATTAGGAAAGTACAGCTGGGTCTAGGAGAAAGAGGGCCAAAAAGCAGAAAGAAACAGTAAAATTCATGCTTTAGGTGGCCGGTCCCCTTGTTGATCTCAATCCTTGATCGATTCCTTAGCTTGTCTAAAGTTAAATTACCTTGGATAAATCCAAAATAACTTGTTGTAGAAACTTTGTATGTATACTAAAGTGTATGCGGAATCTATACCTTAATATCTAAAAGTATAATGAATAGAACAGTAAACTGTGATGCAGTAGAATAAACAATGAATATAACCAAATGCTCCAATATTATTAGATCAATAATACGAGTACTCTTCACTAGTACTAGGGTTTACAACCTTGAAGATTTTTAATCGACTTCACAACTATGAAAACTTGTATCTCAACTAATGCCCTAGAGCCTCCATTTATAGACTAAGGAGTCCTATTCGGCTTACAACATATACTAAAGAAAAACATAAACTTATAGAATATTATGATACAATCTATTCTATAATTATCTTCTAATCTTCATCTCCAAGCAATCCTTATCTTTTGGCAATCCTTATCTCTTTACTCTTTCTTTATCCTTCTGACAGTAGCAAGTCTTCTAGCAGTTGTAATCCAGCAGCATAAACTTTTGTACCAGCAGTACTGATAAACATAAGCAGTAGTAACATTAATACTAGAAGTACTAATATATACTAACAGTAGTAACTAGCAGTAGTAACTTTATACTACCAGTACTAACTACTTAGCATAATTTTCATTAGTATCACTAACAGTACTAAGTTATGCTTGACAGCACTAATATATACCTGAGCAGTAGTAACTCTAAGAATCATTTTCAAGTCTTTAAGTCCCAAAAATCCTCCCCTAAACTTGATGTTCATCATATGAATCTTCAAGTTTCTTTATTAAAAGTCTTCATCACTTATCAGGAAGATGCATTCAAACACTTCATTGACCGTTTTGCTGCTTTACCATGAGCTTGAGTAGTTGGTAGCACATCTTATTCCAATAATCAGCTTGAAGTTTCTTGTTAAGCATATTTGTGATTGTTATTGGTGTAAGAGGATATCTTTTCTCAACCAACATAAAGATATGTACATTTCCAAACCTTACAAAGTGCACTCCACAGGAATCAAACAACTTCGAAACAGTCACTTTGTATCCTTGAAGAGTTCTCCATACATCACTTTTTATGTCTGATTCAAACATGACTTTTAAATCACCGCACAACACTCTTTTATGTGCATCTTCAGGCCTTATATCACCATGCTTTGTTTTGAACAACTTCCAAAGAGTCTGCAAGTCTTCTTTGTCAATACCCTGAAGCATCCTAATCATAGAAGAATATCTCTTGGAACTTCCATTAGCTCTTATCAATTGATAATGCCCATTTATTCCTTCTTTAATGAGCTTGTATTCAACAATCATTGGAGGTTTGGTAGCAAGTGGTATAACATCAATTGCTATATCATCATCTTTGACTATCACCATATGCATTTTTAGCTCAGCTTCATTATCTAGTTCAACTTCTTCATTCTCATCAGTCTTTTGCTTCTTAGACTTATCAGATTCTAGTTTATCCCCTGCTCTCTTAGTACTACTATCTTATGCAATTTCTGCCTTTTTAGAACTGCTTTCATCCTTCTTTCCACTAATTTCTTGAGCTTCTAAATTCATAGCCATAAAAGAATTTACTCTCTTCATTTCCTTGTCAAACAGCTTTTGGATTTCAGCATAGCTTCTGCCCTTTAGTTGATTGTGTTTATATCCACCCATATGCTTAAGATAGATAGACATTTGATTTCTCTTTTGTGTCTTGGTAGGAGGTCTATTTCTCTTTTCTTGTGCTCTTAATGCAGCAAAATGTTTTTTTCTCTTCTCCATGAATTCCATAAATAATTTTGCCTTCTCCTCATCTGTCAACTCCTCTTGCTCTCTTGTTTGGAGTCTCTCAGCCAACAATCTATCAGCCGTTATGATAGCTTGTGTATTTTCCCATGATTTAATCAAAGCTATGTTGGCTTCTTCTTCCTTTTTCTTTGTAACCCTTCTAGATTCACCAACTTTCCTTAGTCTTTTTAACGCTATAGTTCTTGATTTCTTTTTCCTTTCCAACTTTTGGACCCTCTTCTTTAAACCAGCAATCTCCTTTGCTTGAGCATCCTGCCTTTGTCTTTAGTCATTGAAGGTTGTGATGCTTGTGGAGATGATGTTGTTGTTCTGAATTCACTTGGCTCTTGAACTACAACCCTTCTAGCCTTGGGTCTTGTAGTTGTTGTTGTTGTAGCAGCAGTAGTAACAGCTTTAGGTTTAGCTGCTTTGATTTCAATAAGAGTTTGAGCCAAAGTTAATTCATCAATAGCTGTTGTAACTCCTTTACCAGCGGTAGTAACTGAAATTGTAGGGGAAACACTATCTTCAACACCAGTACTAACCTCTCTTTCATCAACATTTATACTCTGCTCTTGTTTCTCACCAACTGGCATATCCACAATTACCTCATCACCATGAAGATCATCTGTATCAAACATTTCTGCATCATCTAATCTCCCCTGGGTTTCATCAACTAAAGAAACTTTAGCATCCTTGTCAAAGTCTTCAAAAATCCTCCCCTGTTTGGATGCATCTTCCGGAGCACCCAAACTCTCTTTATCCCCTAAGGATGCAACCCTTCTAGATTCACCAACTTTCCTTAATCTTTTTAGCCCTGTAGTTCGTGATTTCTTTTTCCTTTCCAACTTTTGGACCCTCTTCTTTAAACCAACAATCTCCTTTGCTTGAGCATCCTTTGCCTTTTCCAAAACTCCCCCCAATAAAAAAAAACCCCGCTCAAGAACCTGTTTGTAAGTTTGGTACACAAAACCATCAATTCTGTTAGTTGCATTCTATCCTCCTAGACTGTTTCTTCTGAGGTCTAGAGGATGATGGTTGAGTAGTAAAGGGTGTCTGTTGAGAATTTGTAGGAATGCCTGAATCTACACCTTCTTCTTGATTAGCTTGAACCATCATTGTTGCAAACAAAGGTGTTACTCTCCTAGAAAAGTCTTTTCCTTCTCGCTTCATATTGGCAAAGATTATTCTTTGATGTGTGGAGGAATAACATAAATCTTCTATGATGTACATATCACTCAAGCTGTTATAACAAATACTTTGTACAAAGCGTGGATACTATCAAAAACTTGACCCCAATCACCCCTATGTGCATTACCATAGGCATCAAAAATCAATACTTGGTACAAATTAAATTTGTTGTTTTGTGGCCAAGCATAATGAATTGCAAATGCCATTGTGCTATCTGAATTTGTCCTTGCAGTGGTCTTGGCACTTAGTGCATTGCGTAAATGGTATGAATTTAAAAATTACCATTGTGGAGCAAAAAAGCTTTAATAAAATGTAAGCTATTGAGAATTCTTTCATACCCCATCCATGCCAATTCTTCAACGATAGTACAGTTGGTCAAACAATCAATACCATCCTGCAAATCTCTAAAGTGAAATCACTTCTAATGCTTGTCTCCGTGATGATCACCTTCTTCTTATCAACTAGGGCTTGTAACTGACGTTCACAATTAACTTTTTTTGCCTTTGTTGTTGCCCAAAATTGTTCAATGCAAGATGTGTATATAGTAGGATTGACAGTTAAAGCATAATAGATTTGATTAGCATTAAGAAAATCAATAATTTCCTGAAATCCATTACTTTCAGCAGGTTTTTCCAAGAACACGATCATGTTGTGGGTTTCAGCAAAGTGTAGGGTCGACATTGTGATGGGTTTTGATGATTAACAATGAAATTGAGTTAGGGTTTACGTTTAGAGAGTGTTTGAATGATTGAAATCGAATAAAGAATCGAATGAAACCCTGAATCGAAGTATTTATAAAATCACCCTCAACAACATTAACTTGAACTGGTAGCACTAAATTATGCCTAACAGAAATAACTTAAACTGACAGCACAATGGTATGCCTAACAACATTAAATAACCCAACAGCAGTAACTCAACAGCATAAGCTTAGCAGCATTAATGTATACCAGCAGTAGAAACTTTATGCTTAGTAGCATTAAGTTATATTACCAGTATTAATCTAAGGCGAACTATAACAACCCGTAATTTTCATCAATATAATTATCCATCTATTAAATTAGATGCACTGTAATATCCATCTATTATATATATATATACATGTATATATATACATATATATATATACATATATATATATACATATATATATATATATTACCTTTTTACAGGGAAATTTTTTGCTTTATCTCATTATGCAACGTAACTTGCATCTCTAAAGTAAACGAGCTCACGCAACCATCACCAATGCCATCTATATCTATGTTTATATCATGTAAACATCCTAATATGTCAATTCTATATCTTAATATCATTTTTACCAAGTACATTATTCATTTAACGTACTTTTCAAAACGTTATTTCAAAACAAGCATTAAACGTTAACGTTTATATCAAAACCCTAATTATATGTAATGTATACATATAAAATGAATGTGCAAGCCTTCAAGCATGTGTACAAGTGTACAATGCATAACATTTGAGTATCTTTTAGTTACAACTTTCTAAAGCACAATGTACAAGCTAATCATGCCTAAAAACCTAATTAGGTCATTTAAGCTCCTAAATCATGTTTAAAATTTACCACCACTTTAGCACAAGGTACAAGCACTTAATGCACAACATGTAAACCCTAATTACCCTAATCCTAAACCCTAATACACGTTTTAAAAACCCTAAACCCCCTAAATGAAACCCTAAAACCCTAATTACACTTTAAACCTTAAAACTAAATCCTAAACCTTAATCCTTAATCCTAACCTTAATCCTAACACTAAACCTTAATTCTAAACCCTAATATATCTCTAAACCTAACCCTAATCCACGAATTAAAACCCAAAAACCCTAACCCGAAATAAAATGAACCCGACACCCCTTTTTATCCATTTTTAACCCATATTTAGCCAAGCTAGATCCTACCACCTCTATGACATCACCACCACATCACCAAGCAGCCTACCAAGTAGCTCCATCACCTCCCTTGGCCACCAAGTTTGTCTCATCACCCCCTTGTC
This sequence comes from Tanacetum coccineum, assembly GCA_026074375.1. Classification (NCBI taxonomy): domain Eukaryota; kingdom Viridiplantae; phylum Streptophyta; class Magnoliopsida; order Asterales; family Asteraceae; genus Tanacetum; species Tanacetum coccineum. The sequence continues at coordinate 29,154 of BQNB010074017.1, forward strand.
ACTCTATAGTAGCCGACCCCCCCTAACCTTCCACCTTGCATTTCTACACCTACATAGCCCTCAATACTCATTCCTAGCTGCTATTAGTCATCTATCTACAACACTTGGACACCACATAAAGGAAACTTGGGCACAAAGGCTCATTCGAGCCCTATAAATAGTCGAGACCCCCAAACCATTCAAACACACCTCAAAACTCAATATAAACAACAATGGAGTCTTAAAGCAGATCAAGAAGTATCAAGTGAAGCCCCAAGATCAGAATAGAAGCCAGGAATCAAGAGAAAAGAACCCTTGAAGTCATTACTAGGCGTACAAACCCGAAAACCCCATTTCGACCCATTTTAGCTCAAGTAAGCTCAAAATCTTGTTCAATAAGCTTATAATCTATATTAGAATGTTCATAATACTCTTAAGATCATATATAAACTCTTGTTTGAAGCCTTGAATCCTCAAACCCATGTGTTTTTTATTAAAACCCTAAAAATGACCCGTTTTGATTTTCTAGCTAACGAATCCTTTTTCTAAACTTTTGTTACGTTAGAACATCTTATTTTAGCTTATTCTAATAAGCTATAACCTGCAAATATCATTTGGAACCCTAAAATAAGCTTGCATGGCTTTTTGGACTTGATTTGCAAATGTTTTCATGCATAGGGGTATATATCGTAACTTTCTAAAATTTATAACTAGAGGGGCTGAAAATGTCATTATTCTAAAGTTATAACTATAAGGACCTATTTTTCCAAGTTCTAAAGTTAAAGGTTTAAATTATATATACTTTATATATAAAGGACTAAACTTGTAAAAGTTTATAAACCAAGGGTATATATTGCCATTTTTGCAAACTTAAAAATATAAAATATAATATTTTTATATAAATTATAAAAATATATATTAATATTATAAAACTCAATTTTATTAAAACCCGACACAATTATCGTTATTAATCAACGATCGACGCATTATAAAACAATTACGTTATATATTTAACGTAATTTATCATCGACTAACTTTTAAAGAAACTTAAAATCTTATCGTATCACGATACTAGGGAATTTCATGTGAGGGGTTCCATTTGGGTATTTGTTTTGACGAGTTTGCTGGGTTTACGATTTAAAGTGCCCTGGCTCCTCAAACGATACTACATGGCCTCTGGATTATGATAGCCCGAACAGTGATACAATACTTCCATAAACTAATAAATCAAATATAAATGTTAAACTCTGTAAAGTTGTGAAACATAAACAATCAAACTAAGACTTGACATATTACCCCAGGTTGTGTGACGAAGCCGTTACTTTCACTTGATATACTTTTGCCATCAATCAGATTTTCCCTGTTAAGGTGAGTTCATAGCCTCGCATTTTAAATCTTCTAATGTTTTCATAAACCCGTGATGAGGATACATGCTTAAACCATGAATACGAGTATTTTTCCAACTATATGCTATCCTGATATATTATTGCCTAAGTCCTTACTTTTACCATTAAGACCCCGACATCATGATACCGTAATTACTATTTCGAGTAACGTAGAATGCTGTTAATAGATCTATTTGGGAGACTGAGCTTCCCGTTGGGAGACATTAACGTTCACCATTAACCGTTTTTGCCTTTGCTGTTGCCCAGAACTGTTCAATGCAAGATGTGTAGATAGTAGGATTGACAGTTAAAGCATAATGAATTTGGTTAGCATTCAGAAAATCAATAATTTCATGAAACCCATCACTTTCAGCAGGTTTTTCCAAGAATGCGACCATATTGTGAGTGTCAGCAAAAGTTAGGGTTGACATTGTTTTGTGATTTGATGATTAAAGATGAAATTGAGTTAGGGTTTACGTTTAGAGAGCGTTTGAATGATTGGAATCGAACAAAGAATCAAATGAAACCCTGAATCGAAGTATTTATAAAATCACCCTCAGCAGCATTAACTTGAACTGGCAGCACTAAATTATGCCTAACAGCATTAACTTAAACTGACAGCACTATGGTATGCCTAACAGCATTAAGTAACCCGGCAGCAGTAACTCAACAGCATCAACGTAAGCTTAGCAGCATTAATGTATACCAGCAGTAGAAACTTTATGCTTAGCAGCATTAAGTTATATTACCAGTATTAACCTAAGGCTAACAACATTAAGTTTGAGTTACCAGCATTAACTTCAATTTCATTCCAAAAAGGACTTCTATCATCAATTAGTTCTTCTCACAAGCTCTCTTTCTGTTTTTATGCTCACAATATCTCTCAATTCTTTTTGCTCACAAAATCACTCTTTTCTGTTTTTATTCACACATCTCTCTTTTTGTTTTTCACTCACGACATCTCTCTTTTCTTTTTGCTTACCAAATCTGACAATTTTGTACAAAGTTCCATCAATTCCAATAGTTTCATATTGTCCTCCCCACTTCCAAGTGTGTAACCTCTTGAGAGAGGTGGATCATTGGACTTTTTAAATGTAGTCTCAAACCTAGTTTGAGCATCTACACCCCCAATATGGTATCTTGGCACCTGGGACCACTACCTGAATCAGTTCCCTAAGGAAAAGACTCATTAAGTGTTGCCATGGATTGGGTCCTATTTATGTTACCACTGTCCTGCTCTGCATCTAAGCTAGAAGCAGTAGTGGCAGCCCTTTCCATTCTGTCTTCCCACTCCTTATAGACAGTCTCATCTACAACAAGGTTAAAAAGGTCCACTAGACTAAGATATCTCAGTGGTCCTTATGGCTGTCCTATGTTTGTGGGTCTTTTTGGGTTGATATGATGATGGAAC
>BQNB010074018.1:5508-31928 GCA_026074375.1 Tanacetum coccineum
CCTTTTGATTACACACCGTCCTCGTAAAAGGTAATCATAAAGAAAAGAGTTATAAAACTTAGTAGTCATAAAACAAATACAGACTCATAACCCTTTTGATTACGCATCGTCCTCGCAAGGTAATCATTAAGGAAATAGTTATGATCCTTAATTCGCCATACGTCAGATTCAAGAAATATGTATGACAATTAGTTATCTTTATAATTAATGCGTGTAGAAAATAAAGATTTAATCATAGTCAATTGCTTGAGTAAGATTAAAAACTCTTGTCATCAGTCAATTGCTTGAGTAAGATTAAAACTCTTGTCATCAGTCAGACATTAATATGTATACAATCTTGTCCTTATGAGCCTTTCTTCAAAAGAAACTCATTCTCACCTTTCAGTTAAACTGTTTGGTAAAAGATCAATCAAGCTCAAAACTTTGATTGCCTTTTAAGGACTGCATCTTGTCATTCATAGTTCTAAGATATTTATCAGATTCAAGATGTGATAATTCATCTTATTAGTTAGCAGGCTTATTATGACCCTCTAACTAATATTCCTCAGCATTGATATTAAAATATCAATCAAGTGATGAGGCATCCATGCGGATTTATGAATGAGAGTTACATTATACTTTGGTTTGACATTTTCATGTTTAACCTTCACAAGTGGATTTAGAAGGTAACGTATTTTGTTCTTGAATCACTTCAAGATTTGTAGATCTCCCACTTACTTTTGTAAGTAGAGAAAATTCTTTAAATACTAAGTATTTAAGCAACAATGAATTGTTCTTAATTTAGGAAACACAAAACACATATTAAGTTCTCATATCTAGTTTGTTAATAATTTAACAAATTTCAGAACTTTAATCAAGACATAATGGGATTCCTTCCAAGAACCCTAATTAGGGTTTGTAGCAAAACCTTAATTCTTGTATCACCCTTTAACCAAAAACCTTAGCAAAGGTTTGTGTTACGTCGAGCTAGGAGGAACACCAAAACTACAATCTTCAAGCTAGGAAGTGTAGAAAAATCGAAAACTCAAAAGCTTTTAGGGTTCGATTGGTTTGAGTGGAAAAACCGAAAATCCCTAAGGGTTTAGGGGTTTCAGTCGTGGGTTGTCTTGAATACCTTCTAGGTTTGAACTATATTGAGTGTATCCATGACACACACAATTTTCTAACCTTGATAGATTTTGGAGGTAGAGCAATTAAAGCTATCAAGAATCAAACAATATATATATAGATTTTTACAGCCTATTAAACATACCATAATAATGTGGTATTCTATAAGTATTGGAATTGTGAGACTTCATCATAATTCCATAGATATTTTAATTCTCTTTTGATCAAATACTTGTCAATTGGGTCGAGCCAAAATTTAGTATTTTCGAACCAAGTGCATGCTATAGTGTACAAGAACCCTATGTTCACGTGTTCACAAGAAGACAAAACTGTTCAAGAGTTATATGTTCATGTGTTTACAAGAAAACAGAACATGTCAAGTATACATTATAAGTCTTTGAATAATTCAAGGTGGATAATTCAAAGACTTTTATAATTATGATCGTAACATGGTAACCATAAATTATACTTACTATAAGTAATCATGACGCTTACTCTTGAGTTCAAGGTAATTCAAGTTTATTTTCATACTTCATAATCATGGGGGGGGGGGGGGTTTATATAATTAATCATAATTATTTTGACTAAATCATATAGTCAATAAGTTGAAGTATCTTTATATTATATCTTGACTTTTAAATGTAATAGGGCAACAAACATCTTGTGTGTTTAAGTCCTAGTAGATTTATTAGTTTTTTTACTTTGCGGTCAAAAGAAACCAATTAATCATATTGTTATATGTTGTTCCTTGCACACACTTAGGATTTCTCCCACTTGTGTATGGGACAACATTATTTAAATAGAATACGACACGCGCTCGAAAGTATAAACAATATGATAGTGTCATAGATATTTCAAGTAGATTTCGAACCATAATGTTGAATAAGGAATTGTGGATTATTATTCTATAGATTTCGGAAAGCAACATCGGAAAGGCAACATGTTATCTTATAAAAAAAAAAAAAAAAAAAAAAAAAAAAAAAAACAAATAAAATAAAATGCAATTTTCCTTAAAACCATGGTCGTTCATATTCGGAAAGTAATGAAATTATTTCAAAGCAAGCTAGAAATAATATGGGCAACTCACAAAGAAATGAATCTTGTAGCTCCCACTGAATTTGACAACATTACATGACTGTCTTTTCAGTAAGAAAACGCAAGGCTCCCACTGGATTTGTCAACATTGTAAGTGTTACATCACCAGTAGAAAGCAAATAGCGATTTATTTACTTTCCTACTCTCTTAGAATGCCTACAAGTAGCAATGTACTTAGGTATTGTATAGAGTATATAGAGTTTTACTTATGTAGATGAGGGACTAGCCATCATGTACTCATTAACTTGAATATTTAGCATGCATTTCCTCCTTAATATGTCTATCTAACCACAAGGGTGTTTAGCACTATAAGGAATGAATCGAGTCCAATAAAATTTACCTAGAAGACCTGCTAGCAATTTTCTTTACTAATTGCGGTTTAAACTCATACATCATGACAAGTGCAAGATGTCATTATTTGATAGCTATAGACACAATGTTATGTAGTTACATAAATATTTTATCTTTCAAATATTTTAAAACCGGAAAAGGGAAATGAAAGATTGAAAGTGAGTTTAATATTTAATGTAAAATTCAATTATAACCCTATCTTATTCTTATCAACCAATGAGAAGAGATAAGAGTAAGTCTCACTCTTCTTACCAGGGAAAGAGACTTTGTTTGTCTTCTATGAGAAAACTAACTTTTATTTACGAATTATGTTGCAATAACACAATTAACCAGAACATAGAAAGTTCTATTTAGTATTTTCGATAATTCCATACCATGTCCTTTATAAGATTTACTACCCAATTAATTACTAATAAGACTAAGATCCAACTTGACCTCCCACTTATTACCGGAGGTCTGACCAGTGTATAAAAAGAGTGGGGCAAGAGGTAAGCGACGAGCGTTAATTGCATTGTTAATGCAACTCTTAGATTTATGAGACTTATGACATTAGTAACTCATATAGTAATGTCAAATGCATATTTCGTCTCATCTTATGCCTCGGGTCCGAGGTCTGACCAGGTAACTCGATTTAGTCGACCATAAAGCAAGAACGTGCAAAAATTAACACAGGTCTGACCAATAGAAAAAGTCCCTCATGGGTTGGAAAGGCCCTGAGGTCTGACCAGAGAAGACAATCCAAATGCATGTGTTCTTCATTTGGCTGGCATAGACTTAAAACTTTACATAAGGGTATACACATAAATTTTACAAAATATGTGACAAAAATCATGTACAAGAAGCATGCAAAACAACAAGTAGCACAAAGTTAAGAAAACATTTTGTTAACCTTTTTGGTATAGACATCATTTTGTAAATGTTCTCAGGTAGTCCCATTTTGGACGCACAAAGAAGCGGAGAAACAGGTCAGCGTTAAGCGTATTAAAAACCTGACTTTTTTAGGGCAGCATACTCAACCGCCTTAAACTTCTCTTATAGTTTATCCAACAATGGGTGAGCCGTATTTCCAATTGACTAATGATGCTATTATATATTAAGAAACTCTTTGTTAACATTAGTTTTTATAGTTGCCAATATGATGGGATTACAAATTGATCAAACCCTATATTGTACTCCTACATGTATCCGAAGATACACGTAATTCCAATAATTCCCTCATATGCCGAAGCTGTAGTGGGGCGGGATAAGATTAAAGATCAATTCAACCTCATATTGCGCACATAAAAACTAAAATTACACAATAAATCAAATTTTGTAGTTTAATGTCCGTATTAAATTCGTCCAAAAACCCCCGTTTCGCAAATAACACATAACTGGTCATAAGGAGTATGCTTACGTGTGTAATACTAGACATGTTTAATCCAAATTTCTCTATAAGTATACATCCATTTTATTTAGAGTTTCATAAAGTCTATTTGCAAATATTAAGCATCATATGGCATGTCACATATAAGCAATTAAAACAGATAGAAAATTAGAGTAAAATTGAAGACAAACTCTTATCTAGAAAGCAGTAATCATATAATACCTCGAGTTCTCACAAGAGTCTTTCCCTATTGGAGAACCATAAGACTCTCACTAGGTTTTCTGCTAAAGTGTCTAGATCGCCACATCCATCATATAACATGATTGCGTGAGTCTTATAGCCGAGATAAAACAAGAATAGAATAACACGGCAGCTTAATTAACTTTTAGTTTTAATCTATTCTCTTTTTATCAAGTTATATTAGAGTTGATTCTAGGTGTTTATTCATTTTTTATGGCAAGTATTGCATATAATTGCCATAATTTTCTAATAAAACAATAAATAAACAAGATTTCATGCAGCCTAGCTGTTTATTTCTTATGTGCAAACCCATATAACACCAACGGAGTTTGCTTGAATACCATGTTGGGATTTGATAATCTGTTAACACTAACACTTACCATAAGTTCGCAGCGGGGGGGGGGGGGCCTTTAGGATCAAGTAAGGTTCATATAGTTAACATACAATAAATAAACAAAAGGTAAACAAGAAAACTAACACTTGAAGTCAACAGCAAATGTAATGAAACAAAAGTGATTAAATTACCACCTCTACGGTTGCTCACACAACACGTCAAACGAATACGTCACGATGCTAGTCGTTGCTTCACGTCTCTCAAACACCAAGTGTTCACGTCTCTCAAACAACAAGTGTTCTTGTACCTTCCTTCCAACCAATTCGAATACCAAAAGTATTAGTTCAATTTGTATTGTTGAGTAAGAATTAAACTCAAAAATAAGACTTATTGTTCTTGGTTTTTCTTTTGTGTACGATAATAAACAAAAAAACCTTTAAGGGATTTATGTTTATGCCGATTGTTACTAATGGAAGAAAAGGATTTACGCATGTGTTTAGCATGCATCATGACTTTGCCATGTATGATGACTTTGCCATGCATCATGAGATATCATGCAACATGTAACTGTATTAAAGTTCCCATGTGCAGGGTTTTATTTATTGATTTGCGTCGTGTGTTTTGATAGTTTAAAACAAGAGTGGGGATCCTCCGAATGAGAGGAGCAGGGTATTGATACATATAGCCTCCAAACCTAAACAAAAATTGTCCCTAACTTCAAAGTTATTGTTTAGTATCATACAACTTTCAAAACCGACACTTTAACCTTCTCCTTTTATTTAACTTGTATTATTAGTTATATAACGTATAAAGGTTAAACTTATTTACCGTTAATATATTTCGTGAAACACTTTTATATAATTAATAATTTATACAAGATATATATTAATATTACATAATAAACGTACTCTTCGTGTCTTACGTGTGTGCCCCCAATAGCTCACACATTTCTAGTCGTATATGTGCGTATCCAACTACCATAATCCAACATTGTTGTCTAGCATTCATTCTTTGCCGGCTGACGCACAAAGATTTTATACACAGTTTACATCTTAAGCTCCTATTGAAAAACATGATGATGAACAACATTGGTTTAGAAACATCACAGGTGTCGTGGTGACGGCGTCATGTGTTAATCGTGACGCCTTCTCCACAGTCTGTGAAAACGAGATTTTTGTTTTTGATGAAAAATTTCATGCACTTGATTTCATAAGTTAATTCCTATACAAATGGCTGCATAAAACCTGAGATTTAACAATTCAATCATATGACTCAAAAACTGACGCGAATTAATCTAGACAATTTATTTAACATGTTTGAATTTGGCTTAAAATCCAGATAAATTCCCTTACACTTATCGTTTGCAAAATACCTTTGATTGAAATTAAGACGAGGTTAAAGACAATACAAAGCATGATTACAAGATGGTTCAAACACAATAAAACAACTATAACGAATTAAAACACACATGACACTTCTAATTTGCGGGAAAAGTAAATTGGGTTGCCTCTCAAGAAGCACTTTTCTTTATTAATGAGTCTTGTAGCTAGACTCGAAGTCACACCTCCTCACGTGACTTCTCCTTCATCGTTGAGAGTTACATCATCGTTTAGGATCCAATAAGTTCTTTTGATATGGCTTCACCCATTGTTTATTTATGATAAATTTGCTTCCTTCCTCATCGTACAGCTTCTTTCTCAAGGTTCGACAATGAGTTGTATTGTTTATATTCTTATGAGGCATATTATAGGCAACTTTATCGGTCCGTTAAATGAATCTTACAACACCTTCGGGAAGGTCGTGAGTCATGTTGGATATTTCTATAATAGGTCTCCCTAGTACTACTTGCGATAACCTAGGGTCTATGATTGAACTAATATCCTCGACAATTATAAAGTCCACGATATATTGTTGAAGTTTTCCTTATGAGTTGTGCTTCTTTAATTTCTCCCGTTAAAATTACTAACTCCTCTATTTGGGTTTTCTCTAGGGTCGAGTTTTCTTCTCATGATCCAATTATACATCATTCGGGTCATGATATTGAGAGGGGAGTTAAGGTCAATCTAGGATTTTTCCACATTCACATGCCCAATGTTGCATGGTATCTTGAGGTTCGATGGGCATCCTTCTATAATGATGGGGTTCCGTAGAAATATTGAAGGGATTGGGCCACACATGAGGTATTTGTTATACGCGAGTTCACTCCTAGTCGAGAATATGTCAAAATACTCCACATCTTGCACTCTCGCTTCGGGTTCCTCCTTGTGGGAATTGTCATCCTTTGGGATTATTATGATAAACATCACGTCGCCATCTTCATCATTTGTGCAAACTAGTTCAGCGTTGGGCGATGGGGGGACCAATCCGAGAGATTCGAAGAGTGAATTGAATTTGAGGACTTTTTCGGTGATGAATGAAATTGATGGATCGGGTGGTGTAGGAGAGTCGGGATGGTTTTTCGGGCTGCCTCTCTTTTCTTCCTCCTTCTCTTCGGTTATGTTATGGGAATCACTTTGTTGCTTGGGATGGATCGTGATGGTGTTGATTGAACTATGAATTTGTGTTGAGCACTGCGGGTCCATTGTTGGGTAAGAACGAGCAGGCGAAACGGGATGAATCAATAGTTTCAGGTTCTTAACCGTATCGCTAGGTAATGTGCCCGCTATTTAATCAGTGATGGCCTTCAACACTGTGTTGATTTTGTTGGTCATCTCACCTTGTTGTCGTTTGAAATCGGCTTCAAACTTGGACAATCTAGTGTCCTGGGATGCCATGAACTAGGAAACCAGTCCTTTTATATTCGATTGGTTGTTTAAATTTTGAGGACGGTTGTTGAAGGAACGGTTCGGGATCGAACCGTTGGGTTGGAACCGGTTAGGTGGGTTTGAAAAATTATTTTGAGAGTTTTGAGGTTGTCTCCACCTACGGTTCGGGTGACTTCTCCATGACGGATTGTAGGTGTCACCAAGATTATTTTGCTCGGGCTTGAAGGTATACCACTTACCTTCCGCTTCATCGGTACGCGAGGATGCGTATTTAACAAAGGCTTGTTCGGGGTCTTCCATGCAATACTGAGTATCGTGGGGACCACTGCAGATCTCACATGAGGTAGTGATTTTTTTTACTTGGGTAGGTTGTGCTGGAGCAAGATGAGCTTTCATCAGGCGTTGGACTTGAGTTTCGAGCTCGATTAGACGGCGGTCGGATGTACTCGGGACATCTTGAGGCAAAGCGATTGCCTTGACCGGCTTAGCGAAATCCCTTGGGTCGTTCTAACTTTCGTTGTCATAGAGGGCGAGGTCCTCTAATAATGCTCAGGATTCTCCAACGTTGAGGTCACGAAGCTTACCACCGGCCGATTGGTCAATGGTTCGTCTTGTGACGGGATTGACATGGTTATAAAAAATTTAGACTTGAAGCCAAAGGTCTATGCCATGATGGGGGACTTTTTGGAGTAATTCCTTAAAACGAGTCCATGCTTCGGATAGAGATTCTCCATGATGTTGTTGGAACATCAGGATATCATTGCGGAGTTTTGCGGTCCTTCCCGGTGGAAAGAATTGAGCAAGGAATTGGGTAGTATGTTGGGATTAAAAGCCTCTTGATGCTGTTTGGAAGTTACTACTGCTAAGTGGAAGTTAAGACTGTTAAGGTATTAGTTACTGCTGCTAAGTATAAATTAGTGCTGTTAGTAATCTTAATGAAAAATATGCTAAGTAGTTAGTACTGCTAGTGTAAGTTACTACTGCTAGTGTATATTAGTACTGCTAGTAATGTTAGTACTGCTAGAGTAAAGTTAGTACTGCTAGTGTAACTTAGTACTGCTGATGAAGATTGAAGAAAACTTTCTAAGTAGTTAATGCTGCTTGTACATAGTTAGTGCTGCTGGTATAAAAGTTACTATTGTTGGTATGAAAGTTACAATTGCTTAAAGATTACAACTGCTGGAAGAGTTTATGCTGACAGAGAAGAGATCAAAGACTTATCAGAGAAAAGATAAAGATTGCTTATGTGATAAGTATGAGATATTTTTGTAAAAGATACGTATAAGTTATTTGTTTAGAAGATCATGATAACTTAGGAAAATATTGTAAGCCGGTTAGGACTCCTTGGTGTATAAAAGGAGGTCCTAGGGCATAGAGTTAGATATCTAGAAATCGTTTTGTTTTGTTTTCGATATAGCTTCAAGGTTTTGTAACCCTAACACTATTAAGAGTGTTCGTATTATATTGAGGCTAAAAGTTTGGTAAACAGTTTGTTAATTGATCTTATTCATTACTGTTTCATTAAAATTCTTCTTAGTATCATTGACTAGATTTCGCATAGTCTTTGATATTCACAATCAAAGTTTCTATCATAGTTGTTTTGGATTTATTCAATACAACTTAGGCTTATACAAGCTAAGCAAGATCTATTCTATTAGGATCAACAAATGGTATCAGAGCTTGTGAGAAGCTTTGAATAAGAAGAAACTTTACTACACACAAGATCTACTTTTTCAAGAAGCAATGGATTCTCAATCTACTCAAACCATTAAGCTACCCATACTCCAACCTGGTGAGTATGATCTCCGGAAGATGAGGATAGAGCAGTACCTACAGTGCATTGATTACACTCTATGGGAGATCGTAGAAAATGGTAATGCACCCATAGTAACAAAAACTGTTGATGGTAAGGAGATTGTTATCCCTCCCACAAGTGTTGAAGAGAAGGCACAAAGAAGGGCAGAGTTGAAGGCAAGAAGCACTTTGTTGATGGCCTTACCTAATGAGCATCAATTAAAGTTCAACTCATACAAGGATGCTAAAACACTGATGCATGCTATTAAGAACAGATTTGGAGGTAATACTGATACAAAGAAAACTCAGAAAAATCTTCTGAAGCAACAATATGAAAACTTTGCTGCATCTAGCACAGAAGTGATTGAGCAAACTTATGAAAGGCTTCAAAAGCTAATTAGTCAACTGGAGATGCATGGTGAAGTTATCCTTCAAGAAGACATCAATCAGAAGTTCTTGAGAAGTTTGTCACAAGAATGGACTATGCATACTATTGTGTGGAGGAACAAACCAGAGATTGAGAAATTGAGTTTGGATGACCTATTCAACAACCTAAAGGTTTATGAATCAGAGGTCAAGGGGACATCTAACTCAACCACAAACTCACACAATGTAGCCTTTTTGTCCTCTAGCAGAACTAACAGTGCAACTAGAGTAGTTAATACTGCTCAGGGTGTTAATACTACTAGCACTTAGGGTGCTGTTGATAGCTCAACAACTATTGAGAACTTGAGTGATGTTGTGATTTATTCCTTCTTTGCTAGCCAACCAAGTATTCCACCGCTAGATAATGAATATCTACAACAAATCAATCCTGATGATCTAGAAGAGATAGATTTGAGGTGGAACATTGTTATGCTGACTATGAGGGCAAAAAGATTCCTAAAGAATACTGGAAGGAAGCTGGACATGGCCAACAAAGAAATAATTGGGTTTGACAAGTCCAAGGTGGAGTGTTTCAACTGCCACAAGAGAGGACACTTTTCAATGGGATTGCCAAGGCACTAGGAAATCAAGGACAGCAAGACATGGAAACCTATCAGAAGGACAGTGCCAGTTGAGGAAAACTACTTCATGCTTAGTGTCTTAGTGTGATGGATTTGTGCTTTATGATTGGAGATGCCAAGAGAAGAAGGTCCAACCACTTTTGCTCTCAAGGCCTTATTCTTTAACAAGTTCTAGTTTCTTTACACACTCTAAGGTATCTAATGACTCAAATTGTTGTTCATCTTGTTTAGAATGTGTAAAAGATCTAAAAGAACAAAATGAACAATTAGTTAAAGACTTAAGAACAGCTAGGATAAGTGTTGTCTCTTATTAAACTGGTTTAGAATCTGTAGAAGCTAGAAAACTGGGTTAGTCTTTAAGAAAAAATGGTCTTGTATGAGGAAGAGATATAAACTCTTAAAGTGATCTCTCATGTAAGAGATTTAGATATTACAGAGCTTAAAAGGAAGTTAGAGTTGGCTACAAAAGAAAAAGATGAGGTTCAACTTACAGTATAAAAATTTGAAAATTCATCAAAAAAACTAAGTAAAATTCTTGACATGGAAAGATAATGGATAAGTGTAAAACAGGATTATGGTATAATGTTGTCCCACCTCCCCACACTGGGAATTTTATGCCACCAAAATCTGATTTAGTTTATCCTAGTCTAGATAATTTTGTTGATGTGAATGAGTCTGTAGTTGAAAAACCTACTGTTAAGACTAATGAACCTGAGACTGCTAAGAAAGAAAATGGAGCCCCAATTATTAAGGATTGGGTATTTGATAGTGATGAAGAAAATGTGCCTAAGGTTAAAATGGTTAAGATGTTTAATAAACCTAGTTTTGCTAAGATAAACTTTGTTAAGTCTACTAAGCAAGTAAAATCTCCTAGGAAAACATCAGTTGATAAAATAGGCAAAACACACCTAGTCCTAGAGGGAACAAGAGAAACTAGAACCAACAGATGTCTCAAAAATTAGGGAGTGATTTTGAGATGTTCAACAAATCTTGTCATGTATGTGGTAGTTTTGATCATTTGAAGAATGATTGCAATAACTGGTATAATAATGGAAGATTTGCAAAACCAGTTTGGACTAATATTCAAAGGGTAAACAAACAGAATTTCTCTAAATTAACTCACCCCAGTCCAAAAAGGAACATGGTTCCAAGAATAGTCTTAACTAGGTCTGGCCTAATTTCACTTAATACTGCTAGACCAGTTAATACTGTTCAACCAAGAACAACAGTGAACAATGCAGGACCATGAAAAATGTTATTAATAATGCATATTCAACTGCTAGAAGGCCTTTTAACAAAATAACAACAACAAATAACAGTAATTTCACTAAAAAGATTAATACTGTTAAGGGAACAAAGGTTAATACTGCTAGGCCAAAGGCAGTTATTAGTGCTGTTAAGGGAAACAAGGGAAATGATGTTAAGGCCTCAGCATGTTGGGTTTGGAGACCAAAGCACAAAATTTTAGATCATGTCTCCAGAAACAATGGTGCATCAATGTCCTTTAAAATATTTGACTATATTGATGCACAAAGCAGATCCAAGTCAGTAATGGCTTGGGTCCCCAAAAGAAACTAATTTTTCTACCATTATGTGCAGGGCAATCCACAACAAGATTTGAATAATAAAGGAGTGATTGATAGTGGATGCTATAAGCACATGACAGGAAACAGGTCCTATCTTACAGATTATGAAGAAATTAATGGAGGATTTGTTGCCTTTGGAGGTAATTCCAAAGGAGAAAAAATTACTAGGAAAGGTAAAATAAAAACTGGTAAATTAGATTTTGAAGATGTGTATTTTGTAAAGGAACTAAAGTTTAACCTCTTCAGTGTCTCACAAATGTGTGACAAGAAGAATAGTGTTCTTTTTACTGATATTAAATGTGTTATTCTGTCTCCAGACTAAAAGTTAACTGATGAAAATCATGTTTTACTTAAAGTTCCTAGAAAAGATAACATGTACATTATTGATTTAAAGAATGTTGTTCCTCAAGGAGGTCTCACTTGTCTCTTTACAAAAGCCACACCAGATGATTCTAATCTTTGGCATAAGAGGCTTGGACATGTAAACTTCAAAACAATGAATAAACTGGTAAGGGGAAACCTTGTAAGAGGTTCACCTTTAAAACTTTTTGAAATTAATCAAACCTGTGTTGCTTGTCAGAAGGGAAAGCAACACAAAGCTTCTTGTAAGACCAAAACAATCAGTTTAATCAGCCGGCCATTACAAATGTTGCACATGGATTTGTTTGGCCTAACATTTGTAAAGAGTTTAATGAAGAAGATGTATTGCCTAGTTGTTACAGATAATTTTAGTAGGTTTAGTTGGGTTTTCTTTTTAGCCACTAAGGATGAAACTAGCAAAATCCTTTGAAAAATTCATAAGGCATAGAATATCTATATGTCCTTTGGGGTGGTGGGGAATGTGATGAGATTTGACAATGGGACGGAATTCAAGATAGGGTCATGAATCTGTTCTTGTGTAACGACAGGGGTATTGAGAGGGAATTTAGTCATGGTGTGAGTTGCTAGGAGAAATTTAGAACCCACAAACAAAATGGAGTAGTCTTTAAAGGAAAAAAATAGGACCCACTACTAGAGGCTGTGCTGGGGGAATATGCTAGATTAGCTGATTCAAAATTGCCAACAACTTTCTGGGCTGAAGCAGTTAATATTGCTTGTTATGTCCAAAATAGGGTGTTAGTTATCAAGCCTCACAACAACTTTCTAGGTAGAAAACCTTCTTTAAGCTTTATAAGACCATTTGGGTGTCCTGTTACAATCCTTAATACCATAGATTGCCTAGGTAAATTTGATGGAAAGACTGATGAAGGGTTCTTTGTAGGATACTCTACCAATAGCAAAGCATTCAGAGTATTCAACAGTAGAACTATGATAGTAGAAGAGAACCTACATGTACAATTTAGTGAAAATACATATAATATTGCAGGAAGTGGACCTAATTGGCTTTTTGATATAGATGCACTAACAAATTCTATGAACTATAAGCAAGTTGTTGCAGGGAATCAGTCTAATGGTAATGCAGGTATAAAAGCATGTGACAATGCAGGTAAAACTAGAATGGAGACAGTACTTGGCAAAGATTACATATTGCTGCCATTATGGACTTAAGATCCACCATTCTCTTCTAGTTCAAAGGATTCTCCTGATGCTGGATTCAAACCATCAGGGAAGGAGGAAAAGAAGGATGTTGAAGATCTAGATAATGAAAGTGAAAATCCAACTGAAGGGAAAGATAGTAAGGTTCCAAGTATAGAGGAGCCAAGAATTAATCAAGAGAAGGATGATTATATTAACAGTACTAACAATATTAATACTGCTAGTAATGGAAACAACACTAACAATGTTAATGTTGTTAGTTCAACTGTTAATGTTGCTGGCGCAGAAGTTAATGCTGTTGATCCAAAAACTAGCATTGAACTTCCAAATTATCCAAATATGCCTGAATTGGAAGATATTGTTTATTCAGATAAAAAAAAAAAAAAGTAAATAAAAAAAAAAAAAGAAAAAAAAGATGATGAAGATGTCCGTGCAGAGGCTGACATGAACAATTTGGAGCATTATGCTTGTCAGTCTATTCCCAACTACAAGAATACACAAAGATCATCCAGTTGACCAATCTTGGAGACTTGAATTCAGCACTTAAACAAGAAGAATGACAAAGAATTTGAAAGAACATGGTTTGTTTTACTTTAGTTCAGCAAAGAACAAACCATAAAGACTTTCAAAAGTGTTTTGTTTGCTTGCTTTTTATCACAATACGAACCCAAGAAGTAATCCCAAGCATTTGAAGGAGTCCAAAAGTTGGAATAGAAGCTATGCAAGAAGAGCTTCTTCAATTCAAATTACAAAGGTTTTGGACCCAGGTGGAATTTACCAAATGGAAAAGGCCATAGGTACTAAATGGGTTTACAGGAACAAGAAGGATGAAAGAGGCATTGTGATAAAGAGCAAAGCAAGATTGGTTTCTCAAGGGTACATACAAGAAGAAGGGATTGACTATGATGAAGTTTTTGCCCATGTTGCGAGAATTGAAAGCAATTAGCTATTCTTAGCCTAAGCCTCATTTTAAAAAGACTTTTGTGGTGTACCATAAAGATGTCAAGAGTGCTTTCTTATGGTAAGTTTGAAGAGGAAGTCAATGTTTATCAACCACCAGGATTTGAAGATCCAGACTTCCCTGATAGAGTTTACAAAGTAGAAAAGGCTCTCTATGGATTGCATCAAGCTCTTAGAGCTTGGTATGAGACCTTGTCCACTTATTTGTTGGAAAATGGGTTCCAGAGAGGTCAGATAGACACAACTTTGTTTATCTAGAGGACCAAGGGATCTCTGATAGTACATGTATATGTAGATGATATCATTTTTGGGTCTACAAAGAAGAAGTTATGCACAAGTTATGAGAAGATGATGCATAAGCAAATTCAGATGAGTTCTACGGGTGAACACACCATCTTCCTAGGACTGTCAAGTGAAGTAAAGGAAGATGGAATCTTTATAAGCTAAGACAAGTATGTGACTGAGATTTTAAAGAAATTTGGCTTTAGTGATGTCAAACAGCAAACACACCCATGGAAAACCAATGACAGATGGTGAAGATGTGATGAACACATGTATAGAACAATGATTGGCCATTGAATGTATCTTACTTTTTCAAGCCCAGATATATGGTTTGTGTATGTGTATGTTCCAGATTCAAGTTAACCCTAAAGTGTTTACATCTTTATGCTGTAAAAGAAATTTTTAGATATCTTAAAGGTCACCCTAAATCGGGCCTTTTGGTATCCTAAGATTTACCTTTTGATCGTGGCTAAATACTGACAGTGACTTCCAGGAGCAAGCTTAGATAGGAAGTCCACACACGAGTTGTCAATTCCTAGGATGTAGATTGATTTCATGGTAGTGCAAGAAGCAAACTGTGGTTGCTAATTCCATAACAGAGGCTAAATATGTAGCTGCTTCAAGTTGCTATGGCCAAATGCTTTGGATTCAAAATCAATTGCTTGATTATGGGTATAACTTTATGCATACAAAGATCTATATTGATAATGAGAGTACTATATGCATAGTTAAGAACCCTGTTTTTCATTAAAAAACAAAGCACATTGAGATTAGACATCACTTCATCAGAGATTCCAATGAAAAGAAGCTAATTCAAATGATCAAGATTCATACTGACAAGAATGTTGTAGATTTGCTTACAAAAGCATTTGATGTAAGTAGATTTCAATATCTGATTGCTAGTATTGGAATGCTAAATCTTTAAAATGGTGAGGTAAATAAATAAAGAGAATTAATCTTTAAAGTCTTGATTATGAAAATGGTAAGGTAAAAAGAATTAAGAGAGTTGGTGAGAATAAAAACAGAAAGAGAGATGTGTGATAAAAACAGACAGAGTGATTTGGTGAGTAAAAGAATTGAGAGAATTTGTGAGCTGAAAAACAGAAAGAGAGTTGAATATAGCAAAAACAGACAGAGAGAATTGTGAGCTAAAAGAATTGAGAGAAATCAAAAACAGACAGAGAGAATTGTGAGCTAAAAGAATTGAAAGAAATCAAAAACAGACAGAGAGAATTGTGAGCTAAAAGAATTGAGAGAAATAAAAAAATAGACAGAGAGAATTGTGAGCTAAAAGAATTGAGAGAAATAAAAAACAGACAGAGAGAATTTGTAAGTTAAAATCTTAATTTAATGATGGAAATGCTGATTAGAAAGAAATTGGAGTTAATACTGGTGATTCAAAGTTAATGCTGCTAGGCATAAACTTACTGCTGCTAGAGAAAGTTAATGCTGCTAGGCATAACTTCCTACTGCTGGTTGTAAGTTAATGCTGCTAGGCTTAATTTACTACTGAGTTACTACTGTTGGGTTACTTACTACTGTCAGTTGAAAGTTAATGTTGCTAGGCATAACTTACTGCTGCTGGTGAACGTTAATGTTGTTGAGGGTATTTTCATAAATACTTCGATTAAGGGTTTCATTCAATCATTTCATCGATTTCAATCTTTCATATACTCTCTAATCATAAACCCTAACTTAATTTCACCATTTATTATCAAAACCCGTCACAATGTCTGCTCTAAAGTTTACTGATTCACACAACATGGTCGCGTTCTTGGCTAAACCCACTGAAAGTAAAGGGTTTGAGCAAATTATGGATTTATTGAATGCGAATCCTATCAAATATGCATTAACGGTTAATCCTATAATCTATACTTCATGTATTGAGCAGTTTTGGGCTACTGCAAAGGTGGAAACTGTTAATGGAGAAGTTCAGTTGCACGCCCTAGTGGATAGGAAGAAGGTGATCATCACTGAATCCACAATAAATAGAGATCTTCAACTGAAAGATGTTGAAGGTACTGATTGTCTACCCAATGCCACTATTTTTGAGCAGCTTACACGTATGGGGTATGAAAAACTTTCTCAGAAGCTTACATTTTACAAGGCTTTCTTTTCTCCTCAATTGAAGTTTTTGATTCATACTATTCTGCAATGCCTAAGTGCTAAGTCTACTGCATGGAATGAATTTAGTAGCACTATGGCCTCTGCAATAATCTGCTTAGCCACAAACCAGAAATTCAACTTTTCTAAGTATATCTTTGAAAGTATGGTGAAGAATGTAGATAGTAGTGTCAAATTTCTAATGTATCCAAGGTTTGTGCAAGTCTTTCTAGATAAACAAGTTGGTGATATGTCTACTCATGCTGAAATTTTTGTTACACCCTCTCACACAAAAAAGGTATTTGGTAATATGAAAAGGGTTAGGAAAGGATTTTCTGGAGCAGTTACACCTTTATTTCCAACCATGATGGTTCAAGCTCAGGAAGAAATGGGTGAAGGTTCAGCTAATCCTATTGATCCCCATCACACACCCATTTTTAGTCAACCATCAACTTCTCAACCCTAAAAGAAACAAAAACCAAGGAAGCCAAAGAGAAAAGACACTGAGATTCCTCAATCCAGTGGTCCTACAGAGCCTATAGCAAATAAGACTTCCAATGAGGAGAATGTACCTACACATTCCAATGATCCACTTCTCAGTGGTGAGGATAGATTGAAACTTGAGGAATTGATGACATTGTGTACCAACTTACAGAACAGGGTTCTTGATTTGGAACATACAAAGACCACTCAGGCATTGGAAATTGAAAGCTTAAAGAGAAGGGTGAACAAGCTTGAGAAGAAGCAAAGGTCAAGAACTCCCAAGCTCAAAAGACTATTCAAGGTTGGTAGATCTGCACAAGTTGTTTCCTCTGAAGATGAAGGTTTGGGTGATCAGGAGGATGCATCCAAACAGGGGAGGAAAATTACTGACATTGACCAAGATGTAGAAGTTACATTGGTTGATGAAACTCAGGGGAGGTATGATGATGCTCAAATGTTTGATACAAATGTTTTTAATGGTGAAGAAGTATTTGTTGCAGAGCAAAGTGAAAAAGTTGTTGAAGAAGTAGTTAGTACTGTTAAAGTTAGTACTGCTGCAACAATTACTACTGAAGAGATCACTTTGGCTCAAGCATTGGCTGAATTGAGGAGTGCAAAACCTAAGGTTGTGGTACAAGAGCCAGTGCAGAGTACAACCACAACAACACCCTCAACAATACCCAAAGCTAAAAGCATTACTTTTAGAGACCCTGGTGAATCTACAACAAGAACAACACTAACACCAATACCTTCAAACATCAAGGATAAAGGCAAAGCTAAGATGATTGAACCTGAGAAGCCTTTGAAGATGAAAGAACAAATAAGACTTGATGAAGAACTTGCTTTCAAGCTACAAGCTGAAGAAGAAGAACAAGCAAGACTTGCAAGAGAGAAGGCTGAAGAAGTTGAAGAAGCCAACATTTCATGGGATAATGTGCAAGCAATGATAGAGGCTGATAGGTTATTGGCTGAAAGATTGCAAGCAAGAGAGCAAGAAGAATTGACAGATGAAGTAAAGGCAAGATTGTTTGTAGAACTCTTGGATAAGAGAAAGAAACACTTTGCAGCATTAAGAGCTCAGGAAAAGAGGAACAAGCCACCAACTAAAGCATAAAAGAAAAGTATAATGTCAACTTATCTGAAACACATGGCTGGTTATAAGCAAAGTCAATTGAATAACAAGTCATTTGCAAAAATTCAGAAGTTATTTGATAAAGCCATGACAAAGGTAAACATGTTTGTTGATATGGATACTAAGTTGGTGAAAGAGAGCTCAAAGAAAGCTGAAGCGGAGATGGCACAAGAAAGTAGTTCTAAAAGAGCAGGTGATGAGCTAGAACAAGAGCCTTTAAAGAAATAAAAGATGAAAGATGATAAAGAAATAGTTGAGCTTCAAAGTATGATGGAAGTCATTCCTGATGAAGAGGAAGTAGCAGTTGAACCTTTGGCTACTAGGCCTCCAAGCATTGTTGATTAGAAGATCATTAAAGAAGGAAAGATTGGCTACTATGAAATCATAAGGGCTAATGGAAATTCAAAAAGGTACGCATCAATGATTCAGATGCTTAAAAATTTTAACAGAGAAGATTTGGAAACTCTGTAGAAATTAGTAAAAGCTAAGCATGGATATACAAGACTAGAAGAGGGATATGAGAGAGTACTGTGGGGTGATCTAAATACCATGTTTGAGCATAATGTAGAAGATACAGTGTGGAGGAATCTACTTAGAAATAAAGTATTGATTTGGAAATTATTTGATTCCTGTGGAGTACACTTTGTGAGGTTTCAAGACATGCATCTCTTTATGTTGGTTGAGAAGAGATATCCCCTTACACCAGTAACAATTACAGAGATGTTAAACAAGAAGCTTCAAACTGATCATCTGAATGAAATGTGTTATCAGCTTCTTAAGCTTATGACAAAATAGCTTAAGAAATAATGAAGTGTTTGGAAGCATCCTCCTGGTGATTGATGAATCTTTTAATGAAGAAACTTGATGATTTTGAAGATAAATATCAAGTTTAGGGGAGGATTATTGGGATTAAAAGCCTCTTGATGCTGTTTGGAAGTTACTACTGCTAAGTAGAAGTTAAAACTGTTAAGGTATTAGTTACTGATGCTAAGTATAAATTAGTGTTGTTAGTAATCTTAATGAAAAATATGCTAAGTAGTTAGTACTGCTAGTGTAAGTTACTACTGTTAGTGTATATTTGTACTGCTAGTTACTACTGCTAGTAATGTTAGTACTGCTAGAGTAAAGTTAGTACTACTAGTGTAACTTAATACTGCTGATGAAGATTGAAGAAAACTTCCTAATTAGTTAATGCTGCTTGTACACAGTTAGTGCTGCTGGTACAAAAGTTACTACTGTTGGTGTGAAAGTTACAACTGCTTAAAGATTACAACTGCTGGAAGAGTTTATGCTGACAGAGAAGAGATCAAAGACTTATCAGAGAAAAGATAAAGATTGCTTATGTGATAAGTATGAGATATTTTTGTAAAAGATACGTATAAGTTATTTGTTTAGAAGATCATGATAACTTAGGAAAATATTGTAAGCCGGTTAGGACTCCTTGGTGTATAAAAGGAGGTCCTAGGGCATAGAGTTAGATATCTAGAAATCATTTGTTTTGATATCAATATAGCTTCAAGGTTTTGTAACCCTAACACTATTAAGAGTGTTCGTATTATATTGAGGCTGAAAGTTTGGTAAACTGTTTGTTATTGATCTTATTCATTACTGTTTCATTGAAATTCTTCTTAGTATCATTGACTAGATTCCGCATAGTCTTTGATATTCACAATCAAAGTTTCTATCATAGTTGTTTTGAATTTATTCAATACAACTTAGCCTTATACAAGCTAAGCAAGATCTATTCTATTGGGATCAATAAATGGTATCAAAGCTTGTGAGAAGCTTTGAATAAGAATAAAGTTTACTATACACAAGATCTACTTTTTCAAGAAGCAATGGATTCTCAATCTACTCAAACCATCAAGCTACCCATACTCTAACCTGGTAAGTATGATCTCTGGAAGATGAGGATGGAGCAGTACATACACTGCATTGATTACACTCTATGGGAGATCATAGAAAATAGTAATGCACCTATAGTAACAAAAACTGTTGATGGTAAGGAGACTATTATCCCTCCTACAAGTGTTGAAAATAAGTCAAAAAGAAGGGCAGAGTTGAAGGCAAGAAGCACTTTGTTGATGGCCTTACCTAATGAGCATCAATTAACGTTCAACTTATACAAGGATCTTAAGACACTGATGCAGGCTATTGAGAACAGATTTGGAGGTAATACTGCTACAAAGAAAACTCAGAAAAATCTTCTAAAGCAACAATATGAAAACTTTGCAGCATCCAGCATAGAAGTGATTGAGCAAACTTATGAAAGGCTTCAAAAGATAATTAGTCAATTGGAGATGCATGGTGAAGTTATCCCTCAAAAAGACATCAATCAGAAGTTCTTGAGAAGTTTGTCACAAGAATGAACTATGCATACTATTGTGTGGAGGAACAAACCAGAGAATGAGACATTGAGTTTGGATGACCTCTTCAACAATCTGAAGGCTTATGAATCAGAGGTTAAGGGGACATCTAGCTCAACCACAAACTCATACAATGTAGCCTTAATGGTCCTCTAGCAGCACTAACAGTGTAACTAGAGCAGTTAATACAGCTTAGGATGTTAATACTGCTAGCACTCAAGGTGTTGCTGATAGCTTAACAACTATTGAAAATTTGAGTGATGTTGTGATTTATTCCTTCTTTGCTATCCAACCAAGTATTCCACAACTTGATAATGAAGATCTACAACAAATCCATCCTGATGATCTAGAAGAGATGGACTTGATATAGAACATTGATATGCTAACTATGAAGGCAAGAAGATTCCTAAAGAATACTAGAAGGAAGCTGTACATGCCTAACAAAGAAAGAATTAGGGTTGATAAGTCCAAGGTGGAGTGTTTCAACTCTCAAAAGAGAGGACACTTTGCAAGGTAGTGTAGGGCGCCCAAGAATCAAGACAGCAGGAACATGGAGCCTATAAAAAGGACTGTACCAGTTGAGCAAACTACTTCAAATTCCTTAGTGTCTTAGTGTGATGACTTTGGCTATGATTGGAGTGACCAAGCAGAAGAAGCTCCAACAAATTTTGCTCTCATGGCTTATCCTTTAACAAGTTCAAGTTCTTCTACAAACTCTAAGGTATCTAAAGACTCAATATATTCTTCATCTTGTTTAGAATGTGTAAAATATCTAAAATAACAAAATGAACAATTAGTTAAAGACTTAAAACAGCTAGGATAAGTGTTGTCTCTTATAAAACTAGTTTAGAATCTGTAGAAGCTAGACTATTAGTCTTTAAGAAAAATAAGTATGTGTATGAGGAAGATATAAAACTCTTAAAATGTGAAATCTATTTAAGATATTTAGATATTACAGAGCTTAAAAGGAAGTTAGAGTTGACTACAAAAGAAAAAGATGAGGTTTAACTTACAATACAAAAATTTGAAAATTCATCAAAAAGCCTAAGTAAACTTCTAGACAGTCAGATAATGGATAAGTGTAAAATAAGATTAGGGTATAATGTTGTCCCATCTCCCTATACTGGGTATTTTAGGCCACCAAAACCTGATTTAGTTTATCCTAGTCTAGATAATTTTGTTGATGTGAATGAGTCTTTTAGTGAGTCTATAGTTGAAAAGCCTACTGTTGAGACTAATGAACCTAAGACTGCTAGGAAAGAAAATGAAGCCCCAATTATTGAGGATTGGGTATCTGAGTGATGAAGAAAATGTGCCTAAGGTTAAAACAGTTGAGATGTTTAATAAACCTAGTTTTGCTAAGATAAACTTTGTTAAGTCTATCGAGCAAGTAAAATCTCCTAGGAAAACATCAATTGATAAAAATATGCAAAACACACCTAGTCCTAAAGGGAACAAGAGAAACTAGAACGTACAGATGTCTCAAAATTTAGGGAGTGATTTTGAGATGTTCAACAAAGCTTTTCATGTGTGTGGTAGTTTTGATCATTTAAAGAATGATTGCAATAACTGGTATAATAATCAAAGGTGTGCAAAACCTGTTTGGACCAATGTTTAAAGGGTAAACAAACAGAATTTCTCTAAATTAACTCACCCCAGTTCAAAAAGGAACATGGTTCCAAGAACAGTCTTAACTAGGTCTGGCTCAATTTCACTTAATACTGCTAGACCAGTTAATACTGTTCAACCAAGAACAATAGTGAATAATGCAGGACCCATGAAAAATGTTATTAAAAATGCATATTCAACTGCTAGAAGGCCTTTTAACAATATAATAGCAGCTAATAATAGTAATTTCACTAAAAAGGTTAATACTTTTATGGGAACAAGGGTTAATACTGCTAGGCCAAAAGCAGTTCTTAGTGTTGTTAAGGGAAACAAGGGAAATGCTATTAAGGCCTCAGAATGTTGGGTTTGGAGACCAAAGCATAAAGTTTTAGACCATGTCTCCAGAAACAATGGTGCATCAATGTCCTTAGATTTGACTATATTGATGCACAAAGCAGATCCAAGTCAATAATGTCTTGGGTCCGCAAAAGAAACTAATTTTCCTACCATTATGTGCAGGGTAATCCACAACAAGATTTAAAGGATAAAGGAGTGATTGACAATGGATGCTCTAGGCACATGATAGGAAACAGATCCTATCTTACAAATTATGAAGAAATTAATAGAGGATTTGTTGCCTTTGGAGGAAATCAGTATAATGGTAATGCAGGTACAAAAGCATGTGATAATGCAGGTAAAGCTAGAATAGAGACAATACATGGCAAAGATTATATTCTGCTACCAATGTGGCTTGCTAATCCACTATTCTCTTAAAATTCAAAGAGTTCTCCTGAGGCTGGATTCAAAACTTCAGGAGAATATAAAAAGAAGGTTGCTGAAGAACCAGGAAAAGAAGGTGGTGATTCAAGTAATGATCAAGAGAAGGATGATAATGTTAACAACACTAACAATATTAATACTGCTAGTGATGAAAACAACACAGACAATGTTAATGTTGTTAGTTCAAGTATTAATGCTGCTAGCATAGAAGTTAATGTTGTTGGTTCAAAAACAAGCATTAAACTTCCAAATGATCTAAATATGCCTGAATTGGAAGATATTGTCTATTCAGATGATGATGAAGATGTTTGTGCAGAGGCTAACATAAATAATTTAGATGCATTTATGCATGTCAGTCCTATTCTAACTACAACAATACACAAAGATCATCCAGTTGAACAAATTATTAGAGACTTGAATTCAGCACCTCAAACAAGAAGAATAACAAAGAATTTGAAAGAACATGGTTTGTTTAGTTCAGTTCAGTAAAGAACAAACCATAAAGACTTTCAGAATTGTTTTTTTTGCATGTTTCTTATCACAAGAAGAACCCAACAAGATAACCCAAGCATTGAAGGATCCAAGTTAGATAGAAGTTATGCAGGATGAGCTTCTACAATTCAAATTACAAAAGGTTTGGACCCTGGTGGATTTACCAAATGGCAAAAGGGCTATTGGCACAAAATAGGTTTACAGGAACAAGAAGGATGAAAGAGGTATTGTGATAAACAACAAAGCAAGGTTGGTTGCTCAAAGGTACACACAAGAAGAAGGAATTGATTATGATAAAGTTTTTGCTCCTATTTCCAGAATTGAAACAATTAGGTTATTCTTAGCCTATGCCTTATTTAAAGACTTTATGGTGTATCAAATTGATGTCAAGGGTGCTTTTTTATGGTAATATGAAAGAGGAAGTTTATGTTTGTCAACCACCAAGATTTGAAGACCCATACTTTCCTGATAAAGTATACAAAGTAGAAAAGGTACTTTATGGACTGCATCAAGCTCCTATAGCTTGGTATGAAACCTTATCAAGTTACTTGTTGGATAATAGGTTTCAGAGAAGAAAGATAGACAAAACTATGTTTATCAGAAGGGACAAAGGTGATATTCTAATAGTACAGGTATATGTAGATGATCTCATATATAGCTCTATAAAGAAGTCATTATGCACTGAATTTAAGAAGATGATGCATAAGAAGTTTCAAATGAGCTCTATGGGTAAACTCACATTCTTCTTAGGACTGCAAGTGAAACAGAAGGAAGATGGGATTTTTCTAATCCAAAACAAGTATGTGACTGAGATTTTGAATAAATTTGGCTTTAGTGATGTCAAAACAGCAAGCACACCCATGGAAACCCATAAGCCTTTACTTAAAGATGCAGATGGTGAAGATGTAGATGAATACATGTATAGATCCATGATTAGATCATTGATGTATCTAACTTCTTCAAGGCCTGATATTATCAAGCAGATTCGTTTGCCAGAACCTCTAGTTCTTCTGGGGTCAAACATCTCATACCGAGTCGTCTGACGAGATACTTAAACCTATCTTTCGACAGAGCTTTAGTAAACATGTCAGCTAACTGGTATTCAGTTTTGACAAAGAATAATCAATAATACCCTTTTCAACCTGTTCCTTTATGAAGTGATATCTGACATTGATGTGCTTGGTACGAGAATGTTGGACTGGATTGCACGAGATAGCTATGGCTGCCTTTGAGTCACAATACATAGGTATTTTATCAAAGTGGAAACCATAATCTATGAGCTGAGTTCTCAACCATAGAATTTGAGCACAACACGTAGATAAAGACACATACTCAGCTTCTGCTGAAGACATTGAAGTGCAATCTTGCTTTTTGTATGACCAGCTGACTAACTTATCACCACCTAGAAATTGTATGCCACCAGATGTGCTCTTACATGAATCGAGACAGCCCGCGTGATCCGAATCTGAAAAAGCAGTTAGTTCAAAACTGGTGTCCTTCGGATACCAAAGACCCATGTTAATGGTATCTTTAAGGTACTGAAAAATCCACTTAATCACATTGAGATGTTTCTCAGTCGGTTTAGCTTTATAGCGAGCACAATAACATGTTGCATGTACAATATCTGGTCTACTTGCTGTTAGATACATGTGTGCTTCGACCATACTATGATATTTTGTTTGGTTGACAAGAGTACCACTCAAGTCAGTATCTAGGTGTTTTGTAGCCATTGGAGTACCAATACTATCACATGAGGTCATACCATGCATTTTAAGTATCTCTTGAGCATACTTAGTTTATAAAGATACCACGAGGGGATTGGTGGATCTGAATTCCTAGAAAGAATTTCAACTCCCCTATCATAGACATTTCAAATTTGATGTGCATTAGTTTTTCAAACCTTTTTGAAAGTTTTAGGTTCGTAGAACCAAAAATAATGTCCTCAACATAAATATGCACAAGCAATATGTCTTCCCCATGTTTAGTTATGAACAGAGTTGGATCAATAGAACCTTTTGAGAATCCTTTGGATATCAGGAATTTAGAGAGTTCATCATACCATGCTCTTGGTGCTTGTTTAAGTCTATATAATGCCTTCTTGAGATGGTAGACTTTGTCGGGGTGATATAGGTCTACGAATCCATCTGGCTGGTTTACGTACACTTCTTCCTTCAGAGGATTATAATGAAATGTTGTTTTAACATCCACCTGGTATATACAGTAAATGACTTGTGTGCAGCATACGCAATGAATAATCGGACAGCTTCCAACCGAGCAACTAGTGCAAATGACTCTTTGAAGTTAATTCCTTTTTTTGAGCATATCCCTTAGCTACAAGACAAGCTTTGTTGCAAATTACAGTATTTTCCTCATCACATTTGTTTTTCTAGAGCCACTTTAGGTTAATGATGTTTTTGCAAAGTGGTTTGTTGACTAATTCCGATACTTTTAATCTATCAAACTAGTGAAGATCTTCCTGCATCACTTCAATCTATGCAGAATCAGCCATGGATTCTTTGATGTTCTTTGGTTTGGTTTGACTCACGGTGAGTACGACATGCACATTTTATAACATCCTGAGTTTTAGGGTCATTGACGTCGTCAATAAATCTACAATGTATCTTTTGTATTGTACGCGTTTCCTTTAAATCGTAAACATTAAGTTAAATCGCGTACGCTAAATATTAGCGTTCAATGCAAACAGGCATCAAACAATTAAATGTTTACATCAAGCATGGGTTAAGTAATTATTTTAAGGATAATCATTAACATTGTTCAATTTATTTTTATTAGTTGCGTAAATTTATTACGTTTCGCGATAGAGTATGTTTAGGCATACCCGGAACCACGTTAATTAATCTACGCTTCAACAAATGCTTATTTCTATTTTCAATGACCAAAGTTTATAAAAATTTATCCATAGTTATATCATATGGGACGCCCCATATACAAGAAATAAGCAAGACTTCACAAGTTGCAAGTATACATTTTATATAACAAGACAACACTTACATATTTACTTACACTTTCAAA
>BQNB010074019.1:0-31928 GCA_026074375.1 Tanacetum coccineum
TTTTTTTAAAACTAAAACAACTGAGTATGATAAACTTAAAGCAACTTAATTAAATTTTACACTAAGAAAAGGAAAAACAGGGTAAAAAAGTGGTGTGTGGCTTCGGCTTGGTCTTGGCTCTTTTATACAAGTCCCAAGAGGTCTCTTTGGTCTTCACTTGTGCTTGTTGTGTGAGTAGAGAGTCATAAAGCAATTCCTAGCCCTTGGATCACATTATGTTTCTTTATCATACCATCTCACCATTGATGTTGCTCGGTTTGGGAGATTGCCAATATGGCAGGGTTTGTAGGGTTGGGGTTGAGTGGGGAAAGGTTTATACATTAATTGGGAGTGTACTAGGGGTGATGGGGTAAGCTAGAAAACCATGGGAAGGGCTGTTTAGTTTTGGCGGGTAAGTGGTTATGGTACCGTTATGGTTCAGGGTTTTAAAAGAGAAGTTTGGAGATGGTGCAATACTAGCCCCTCATGTTTGGTCCTCTTTTCATTTTCTTTAAACCCAAAATTCAGTTATAAACATGTTTAGAAAGTGACAGAATTGGTCCTTGTC
Organism: Tanacetum coccineum; assembly: GCA_026074375.1. Lineage (NCBI taxonomy): Eukaryota > Viridiplantae > Streptophyta > Magnoliopsida > Asterales > Asteraceae > Tanacetum > Tanacetum coccineum. Next base: position 548 of record BQNB010074019.1, read on the forward strand.
GTTTTTATAACTAAAAGAAATAAAAAGGTTTGGAAAATTGCAAAACAGCCCTTGTGTTTTATTTATAAAAAGAAAACTGCCATTTGGCAGTTTTAGTCCTTCTCTTTGTTTTACCACTTTTCTTTTATAAAACACTTTAAAAAATGACAACTTTAGTCCCTAAAGTTTTGTAAAAAGGATTAATGGGCTTTTGTTGGGCTTGGGTTTTGTTGTTGGGCTTTTGGGCTTGTATTGGGCCCAATTGAGTGTGTCTGGGCCCAATAAGGTTTAGGCTTATGTTATTGGGCTTTTTAAGGCCCAATAAGGTTCAGGTGGGTTTTGTGTGTACAATGGCTGAGATTGGCTGTAACTGGGCTAGGATTGGGTCTTCAAAGTCTTCACAGTCTTTGTCAATTGCACACAAATGGGCTGTTGAAATTGATTGAGGGCCCATTTGGTCTTCACAGTCTTCATAATTATACTATTGGGCTTTCCCGGCCCATCAGATGGGTTAAGATTGCATCCAATAGTATTCTTCAGTTCCGGCTCCGGTTTGACTGCTGATTCTTCAGTATTGACTCTGACTTTGGCATTTTTGGACTTTGGCCTTGATTTTGCACAGTCTTTTCCATTCCATGCTCAGTTTTGTCATTTTGGCTTGGTTTTCTGTCTTTTTGTTGATATCCACTTCCTGCACAATACAAATGCAAAACAAACATATATTTGGCAGTTTTGTCTTTATTGGTCCGATTAAATCTCGTTATTAGAGTTAAAAAGATATGTGTAAATTAAGCACCTAACAAATCCCCAACAAGGTATTTTTGTCCTCACGCAATGTTTAAGAATTAAACACGTAAGCCCGTTTTCACCAATTTTCTGAAGTTTACACTAACTACGGAAACTAATAATTTTGATGTTCTCATTTTTACAAGTTTAGACCTTACTTTATAACTAAATAACAGGGATCAAAACAAGCAACTCCCGACGATAACAAACTAAGACCTGCACGTGACAAATCATCGTCCTGATTTCACAAGTTCCAAGACTAAGCAATTAAACAAGATCATTGTCGATATAAGGTTTATATGTTAAGCCACTCATACTTATGACTTGTGAATTTCACTCCAACAAGGATATACGATTGAATGTGATGTACCTCATTTTAATTAAAGACCATAGGCCAACTTATTTCATAGTCATAATTCAAAAATGAAACATGACTCAAAGCAACAACTTTATTAAGACTTCGTAACATGATTTCGAGATTAAAACTATAGAACTATTATGCAACAATTTTCAACACATAAATCATAAGTTCTTAAGCAAGGAATGCGTTGCTTAGTTAGAACCCCTACCTCGTGGTTAACGGAGTAGATATCCACAACCAACGACCGATGTTTCTTATTTTTGAAAACCCACCCCTTTGCTAGCGTAAGTGGGGGGGGGGGTGGGGTGTGTGGGTGGGTGGAAATCACCATCATCACCATCTTCCAAATATGGGGTCTAAGGATTTGGATGTCTTAGTAGAACCCTCACCTAGACCTTTCTTCCAAGTGAGATATCACGACACACCAAATCCCTAGAAGCAAAGACGTCTTAGTTTGAACCCCCACCTCTTTTCGTAGCGATTGGTAATATCACGACACATCTTTTACTTGCTCCATAACATCAACTGCATGCTTCATTGGCAAAATTTCCATATTCATGCATTTTTGCATTCACATTTCATTCATGCTTCTTTGGCATTTATCTTTAAATTACTACAAAATCTCGCTTTGAAAACTCAAGTTACAAATTTGAAGCTTTTTCTGAAAATCGATTACTTATTGAATTAAAGTAGAGTTACCTATGATTAGGTGGTATTAGAAAATTCACGGGAGAGAAAACCCAACAAGTTACTCTATAAGTTTTTTAGAAAGAATCTTGCTTAGCACATAAACTTATATTTAACTCTATCATTTCTCGTTCTTCACATTTTTAAAATTCAAAGCTATAGAATTCGTGAAAGCTTGGCCTAAAGGAACTAGCTAGGGCTCAACACGCCCGATCAAGTCAAAAATTATTCTTATTCTACCCAAAAGAAAAGCAAAACTGCGACAAAACACTTATTATATTTTTGAAAAATTTTTAATTTTTTTTTCATTTTTTTTTTGGTATTTTGGTGGTAAAAACGGGTTTACGTGGTAACAATGCTGCAGGAAACAATCAAATCGAAGATACCCCCCCAAACTAGAACTAAACCATCGACCAACGAAGATTATTGAAGTGTAATAACATTAATCCAAATGCCAATTTATGAGGTATGCCAAAATATAAAACTTTAGACGTGCAAATATAAGAAAACTGATTACCCACTGAAGCTATGAAGTGAAACTCAAGAAAATGACAAAACAGATAGTTCATCACAATCCGGGTCAATCCTGGACAGAACAATCACCACCAACAATGACAGCACTTTTAAAGGAAAAGACAAGCTATCTTACACAACAACAACACTTATAACAACTACGGAAAAGGCATGGTGTGCCTCACGAAGCGTCTTGTTTAGGTCACGATAGCTCTGACCCATCCAATGAAAAATCTGGATCCTGAGGAAACAAGATGGAAATTTAAAATCATCAACGACTTTCATTCAAGTGACTACGATAAGTATTGAATTTTATGAAAGTTCCACTCCGATGAATACATCCTCATGAAAGTAAGAAATGATAAATTCTGAAAATGCCCGGTATCAAATATGGGAATCTTCATCCTTAAAGGAAGAAGAGAATGCTTAATAAACCGGTAAGCAAGAAATGGGAGAAAGATCCATACAACCATAAGCGAAAATTCACTAGTGGGTAAGAAATCTTTGCTCCATGATGAGGATTGGTGTGTAAAACATTAGTCACATCTCTTGTTTGGAAAATATTTCCCACCACATCCATTGTGAAATTGCCCAGCTCGGGCTCATCCTTAAAGAAACAATCATACTCTGGTTGAGATATGATTTGAGCGAGTTCATCGACGAACTCCTCATGAAAATCACTCCTATTGGAAGGATGATATGAATTGATCGAAAGATCAAAGATGAACGAATCATATTTAGAAAAAGAAGAATCAGAATAAGTAGTGGTACTGCCACTACTAGTCTCTTCAATGTGATCGTTTGAGAAAGCTTCATAATCTGGAAGAGATAAATCTGAAGGAGTAGTGGGACTGCCACTACTAGGCTCTTCCAAATTAAAGCAGAAAGTTTCCGATTCGGGCAAAGAATTATCAAAGGTGTTAGTCTCCTCCAAGAAAAGGTTAGGAAATGTGGAGGTAGACTTGGTCACAACAACGGAAGATGGAACGGGATTATCTTTTAATGCTTTGATTTTAGCAACAAGACGATTGACATTCAACAATTTTTCACGAAGGGTATCGTCTTTGATTAAAAGAATGTCATCCTCAATCCTTCCAACTTCTGGAATAACAATCTCCATCACCTTCGAGCTAACTGGCTCAGAATTGGGAGGTGATGCCTCAACATACTCGACATCGTTACTAGAGAAGGAATCTTCATCAGTCGAAGTAGAATCAACGTTAGAATCAGAGAAATCCTCAGATTGATCTTTTGAAATGTCAAGAGGCGGAGAATTGTCATGAAAAGGCACATCACACACTTTGGGAACACCTTTGGACTCACTTGGGATTGGGACAAGGATTTCAACACTAGACTTTATGAATTCGTCCGATTCCGTTGCCGAAATTGTGTCAAGATGCTCATTCTCCATAATTAGAGAGTTTACGGGCTCCTCGGTTGATAAAACGGGTGTGATTGCAATGGTATAGTCCTCGTCATCATCATCATCACAGTAGACGAGAGGGCGATTCCAAGCCGGAGTATTGATGTACTCAGATAGCTCGTCACTTATGATTTTCACATCTTGAACAAGTTTGCTAAGCAATTCTTGCACTTCCTCGGGTTGAGCGTGCTTAACTTCAATAAAGTTGTCCCAAGCATGCAATAGAACCTTAGGCGTTTTCCCAAAAGAGATACGATTAAACTTTTTGAGAAAGCTTTCAATCGATTTCATTAGGTCCTCTTGGGCTTGCAAAGCTTCCATGCTCATTGGTTGAGGAGGTTGATGATTGACGGAAAATTGCGGGGTTTGAAGTTGGTCAAAACCGAAAGAATGAGAGTTTTGACTCATCGGTTGACATTCAATAGTCGCATGAGGACCCCTACAATTTTCACAGCAAAGATTTTGCTGTTGAAGATTATGTGAATCTTGCGGGGAATTGAAATCAAGGCTGTAATCCGGCTCTGGATAGATAAACTGGCTTTGAGGTGTACAGCAGTGACAATATTGAGCATCGTTTCCGCAAAATTCACACAAGATTTGCTGAGAGTGTGTGGGGTGGTAAGAGAAACTTGGAGATTGATCAAAAGAGTACGGAGTTGAAAAATCGATTTGATTTCCATTTCCATAAGTACAACTAAGACAAACTCCATCAATGAGACGACAACCGCACTGTTGGCACGTGCACGAATAACAATAAGAGTTATCCGTCGGTTGTCCACACCCTACACATTCAAAACAGAGATAAGACTCCATCAGAATTAAACAAATAAGAGGGACAAGAAAAGAATTAAACGTTTAAGAGGAAAAAGAACGAATGGCTCTCGAGGAGCATTAACAACGTTGGAATTGTCATTGGATGACTTGGAAGTATTTTGAAACTTTTGAAAAGCTTTCTCCAATATCTTTCGTGTCAGGTCACATTCTAGACAATTAAGACCATGCAACAGGTCTCCACAATCGAAACAAATTCTTTCAATCTTAATGTGTTGTTGAGACGATTCGGGCATTGGAACAAGAATCTTGCTTTTGTTGTCAATCAGAATGAGGTGAGCCCTAATATCGTAAGTGACACAGAAGCACTTTAAATCTTTATTTCGATGGGAACTCAGTAGTTCACCGAACTTATTGTGTTAATACCTCATGGAGAATATTATATATTTGTATTTTACCAATTTAGTGAATTTTATTTTATTTTATGGACAATTTTTTTAATATTTTTTAATTTTTTGGTTTTTAAATTTTTTTATATTGATATGTACTAATAAAAAGAAACAAGAAATATTTTTGAGTTATTTTAATATGATATATTAATAATAAGACAAGTTCAGATCAAAGTCGGATAACAATCGTAGCAAATGCCTCCCCGGCAACGGCGCCAAAAATTGATTCGTGAAATAGTACGTATATATAAAACAACTCAAATGCAAGTCTCAACCAAATGCCCTTGACCAAGGCAAAAGGTCAAAATCTACACAAAGAGATTAAATATATAAGTAAGAATCAATAATAAAAAGATTCCGGGAAGAGATATTCCCGGGTCGTTAAGTCCAACGATGCTGCAATTGAAAGTTATCCTGGTGATGAGAATTGAATGATGGAGAATATTAGATGGAAACCTGATATAATTAACAACTAAAATTCAATTAAAAAAATACTTAATTTAATCTACGGGAAACAGCAAAGGAAATGGGATCTTAAAAACTACGGGAAAACAAAATTTAGTTTATAGGAAATCCAAATAAAATCTATACAAAAATATGGGGAACAAAATCAGGTATGGAGAAACCAAAATACTAAAAATTACGAAAATAAAAGCTAAAATAAATTTAAAAATCAAATTAAATTCTAATTAAGTTAATTGAAAAATAAAGAAAACTAGAACTAAAACGAGTCGTTTAAGTAAAACGAAAAGAAACGGTAAAACGCACCCGGTAAAAACGGGTCTAAAACTGAAATTTAAGAAAAATTAAGCCTACACTAAATTTTATATTTTTCCTAGACACTAAATGACAAAATAAAATTTTATAAAAAAGAAAAATATTTTTTTATTAATTTTTGGATTTTTTATGAATTTTTAAAGATTAAAAACTAATTAAAACTAAGAAAATAGAAAAAGACAAAAAATAAAAGTTATAAAAATTCTAAAAAAATAAAATTAAATAAAGTAAAAGTTAACAATTCTAAAAATATAAAAATGCCCAAATTTTACTGTATAAATTAAAAGAATTAAACAATTAATTTAAACCTAATTTATCTTAATTAAATTAAATAACTAATTGTGGTTAACCTAAGGGACTAAAACATGAAAAGGAAACAAGGACTAACGGGGTAACAGGCTAACTAACCACAGGGACTAACAATTATAACTGAAAAAGAAAGAATTACACAAATGGTCCCTGAGGTGGACCCCGATTACAAAGTGGGTCCAACTAGCTTATTATCAAAAAGCTATAAAAGAAAATTTGTTAAGGGGCTCAAGGGGAGTAACTTTTGTAAAAGCACTTATGCTTTCTACTCAGTAAATAAGCTAGAAAAGTGAGCTTTTGAAGCTGCAGAAGCTTAATAAGCTTATGAGCTTATTTTACTTTCTTATTGGGATATAAGCTAGCACAATAAGCTACAATTTATGGGGGACAGATAAATAGGAGAGGGGAGTCCTAAAATAAGCTAAGTTATCTAGAATAAGCCCTAAAATAAGCTAGAAATGATTTAAGCTATATTAACAGTTTTAATATAAAACAGAAAAAGTGCTACTTTAAGGGCTAAATAAGCTATACTAGAGGGTGAGTTAAGCTAAGAAATTTTGGGGAATTAAAGGACTAGTAATAAGCTATAATAAAAGCTAAAAGAAACTAGGGGCTTAATACAAAATAAGCTAGATAAAAGAGGCTAAAGTTGGGTGCTCAGCACCAGGGGAAATAAGGCAGTGAGCTTAAGGGCTTTTTGAGCTTATGCAATAAGCTCTCAAGGGCTTTTTACCTAAAATCAATTACAAACAGATAAAAAGGACATGTAAATGAACTTATATTCAAAATAAAGGCCAAGGCTTAATTAAAACTGCTGAACAATGGGCTTAAAAATGGGGGTTTTCAAAGACCATGCATACACACACACTTGACTTATGCTTGGTCAAACTTAAAAGGACAGAACAAGGTTGGAGTAAATGGCTAGAAACAACTCAAATAAGCACAACAAAGTGTGCTTAAGCTGTCTACACAGCTTGAGTACTTTAGCCCACTTTTTGCTTATTGAAAATTGACAGAATATCAAAAGGGACATAAAAACTTATTTTTAAACTAAAAATTTTTGATTAACTAATCTAAATGAGCCTACACACTCAGCCAAAAGTGGCTGAGTGCACTTGACCCATAACCAACCCCATTTGACCCATTTTAAGGTCAATGCCAAACACCCCCTTAAATATATAAAATAGCTTTTTAACTGATTTTTGTGAAGAAAAGGGGTGAGATAAGTTGATTACGTAACTTAATCAAACAACTGTTTAACATATGTTTAACAATTTAAACAGAAATAGAAACAAGCATAAATGATGCTTGAAATTTCGACAATAGCAATTTTCTCAAAAAAACTCTTAACTTTTATTAAACTGAAATTATTACAACATAAGCTTAAAAAACAAACTGAATACACTTAAATTCTTAAAAGGAAGACTTGGAATTAAAATTTAAGCTAAAAACATAAAAAAATGGTGTCTTCTTGTTCGGCTTGGTCTCTTCTCTTATATAGAGGTCTTCAGCCTTTCTTTGGACTTGGGATAAGCTGGTTGTAAGAGTACAACACTCCCCAAGCAATCCTAGCCCTTCTTTTTGTCTTCTCTTCATCTCAGCCATTGAAGGGGTTCGTTGGGTTGAGTGTTTTGCCAGGGGAGAGGGTTATAGGGGCATTGGGTTGTGGGGAAAGGGTGAGAGTGAGCTGTGAGTGTACTTAGGGAGGTGGTTTTGGCTCTAAACCATGGGGAAGGGGTGGTAAGGTTTTGGCGGGTACGGGGTGGTACTGTTTTATGGTTGCAGGATTTTAAAAGGAATGTTTGGAGATGGTGCAACACTAGTCCCTCACCTTTTCTTCTCTTTTCATTTCTTTTTAAGCCGAATTTTAGTTATAACATAGTTTGGAAAGTGGCACAAATGGCCCTTGTCGTTTTTATAACTAAAAGAAAAAGAGGAGTTTAAGGTAATTGCATAAATGGTCCCTGCTGTTTATTACTAAAAGGGAATAAAAGATGTTTTGGCAAATTGCAATTTCAGCCCTTGTGTTTTATTAAACCATTTTTTTCTTTTATAAAACCTATTTTAAAAATGACAATTCTGAGTCCTACAAGTTTATACAAAAAGGATTTTTGCTGTTGTTAGGTTGGGTTTTTGTATTGGGCCCACTGGGTTTGGGTTTGGGCCCAATAAGGTGTGTGGGCTTGTAATTAGGGGCCCACTGGTTTGGGTTTGGCCCAATAAGTGCAGGTTTGGTTAGGGTTTTTCAAAGGCCCAATAAGTTATGGAGTGAGGTTTTTTATGTACAATGGCTGAGATTGCTGTAACTGGTGCTAGGATGGGCCTTCTAAAGTCGTCACAGTCTGTGTCAATTGCACCACAATGGCTAGTTGTAAAGATTGAGGGCCCATTATTGTCTTCACAGTCTTCATTGAGATATACCTTGGGCTTTCCCGGCCCATCAGAAGGGTAACAGATTGCATCCAACATATTTCATCAGTTCCCGGCTCCAGTTTGACTGCTTGATTCGTATAGTATTGACTCTGACATTGACATTTTGGACTTTGGCCTTGAATTTTGCACATTCTTTTCCATTCCATCTCAGTTTAGTCATTTTGGCTTGGTTTTTCTGTCTTTTTGTTGATATCCACTTCCCTGCACGAATAGCAAATGCAAAACAAACATATATTTTGGTGGCAGTTTTTGTCTGTTTTTGGTCATTTAAGCTCGTTTTTAGAGGTAAAAGATATGTGTAATTAAGCACATATCATATATATATATATATATAAAATAATATATATAGTATATAATATATATATAATAAAATATAAATATATATATATATTTATAGATAAAGCATGCTATATTTTGGCGTAGTTACGTGGAGGGTGTGAAACATTAATTGTGTACGTTTGAAGATTAGTGCTTGAAGAACCTTCTCCGTGAGGTTTATTGCTTATTTTGTGAATATATAAAATACAAAAATACAAAAATATTTTATTTTCTTGATTTTCTTTTTCATTATATAAAAGCACAAAAATCATTATAAATACTTTTCCTAAAGTATTTGCAATACCAAAAAAAATTGAAAAAACCAACAAAACAAATCGTGTTGTTAATCGTTATAATCGGCTCACCTTTGAGTTACAAACTATAAGGGGGGGGGGGGTATAAGGAGGGCTTGATCCAAGGAACATCGCCCAAAAAGGAAGAACGCTTTTAAATCGCTTCGGCGTGCTAATTCCTTCCGCTCTCTTGTGCGTAATTTAAAGAGCTACCGTGGACTTTTAACTTCCGATGACTAAAAATATTGTTTTTTTATAATTAGTGCATGCGCACTCGTTCTCAAACCCGTAACCTCTCTCCACAACAAGTCCCACCGAATATTGAACCATTAATCTTGAATAACCTATTGAAAATCAAGCTCCTCCCGTAGTTACGATGGCCGATCAACGTACTATGGCACAATTGCTCCAGGCACCCACCGAGGGTTACGAGGATGCAATCGTTGTTCCCGTATCATACCGCGGATAAATTTGAAGCTTAAACATATTTTGCCGCCACTCTTGTGCAAAAATAAACCATTGTACGGACATAATTTAAAGAAGATCCTCATGATCACAATTCGATATTTCCAACAGATCACCTTCTCTAACTTAAAGTTCCCAACGTTCTGTTACCTCAAAATATTGAGTCCCGACAAGGGAAGATCGTATCATTCATTAGATTAGGTCACGGACACTAATAATTATATGTTGTAATAGGCTAGACGGGTAAAGGGCTTATTTAGTAATCTAATATTGTAGTGTAATGGGCCCTAAGCCAAGGGGTTCCCCCCCCCCTCCCCCAAAAAAAAAAATATATTCCCCCAAGCCCATTCCCACCTAGAAAGCCCATGGCTCATTAGGGTATTTAAACCATTTTCCACTATGGAAAATGGTGTTGATTCATTTTGTAATTTTTTCCATTTTTGCAAGTTAATCATCCAACTCTCATTTTCTCTCTATCTTTCTCTCTCTAACTTCTTTCTAAAATTCTTCATTTTCTCTTATCTAATTTTCTTGTATCAATGGTGAAGTGAAGGTGATATTGGGTTCCGACATTTGGTATCACTCGCCACGGGTGGGTTTAGTGTTTTTGTACATTATGTCAATCTTGGATTTTCTGAGTCTGTCATTGCTTGTCGTCTTCCCAGAGAGACTCTTGTTAATTATTGCTGCCAGAGTTCTCCATGGCTGAATCATGTGATCCACATACATGTTGGTGTACTTGTAAAGTGGACCTTTATAGCCTAAATCAAGGAGGAAGGTAAGGGTATCGTCGTCATTTTGTAGCTTAGTAAATTCTTCACCCTCAACTCTTGGACAGATATCCAGAATCTCTCTAAAGACTTCAGCATCGACTCTACACTACTTATTGGCCAAAAGGAATTCATAAGAATTTGTGCCTTGGACCTTTTTGATCGTATACCAGTACTGCTGCATAAAAATTTTAGGAACATCTGCAGAGATGGTAAATGCCTTGAAGCACGTTGAGTTCTTGACCACATCTATCATGACTTGAAATCTCTCTTCCTTTTGTGGCACATCGGTTTCCAATCTCAGATTGGTAGAGCTAATCTTGACTATATCAGCAGATGGAACCCACTTTTCATCACGAGCAACAACTTGTTGTGTTTCTTAAGGATTCATGATTCTTATTAAGAATTAACCAATATAGTTTATATACATAACATATAAATTTTACTGATTAGCTTAGTTATCCTAGATGATATGATTGATCTATGATTAGGTTTCATGCAAACGTGACAGAATTACTACACTCTATGTTAGCCTCAAATATTGAGTCGAACAAGGAAGTTAGTTCACTTAGAATATTAGGTCTCAGTCATTTAATTAAGTAACATTGTAATAGGCTAGAACGGGTAAACGGGTTCGTTTATGTAAGCTAAACGGTCACGTGTATCGGGCGAAAGCCCAAGTAATCCCGAACCTGGCCCGTAAAGATACCAAAGGCAAGCAAGCCTCATGGTTTAACTATAAATACCCCTCTCCAAGGATGGAGAGGGTGTTGGTCTCATTTGTAATTTTTCACTTGCAAGTAAATCAACCATTCTCTTTCATTTCTCTCTCTTGTTCTCTCTCTAACTTCTCTCTCTAAACTTCTTCTTATCTTCTTCCTATTTTTCTTGTATAACCTGTGTACCATGGTATGAAGTGAAGTGATTTCTTGGTTCCAACATTTGGTATCAAGAGCCTCGGGTGGATCGTGATTTGATTTGTGGTAAATAAGCTCAATTCGTGGCTTATTTTCTACATAAGCTCACGGCTCAAAAAAAATTTAGGCTTATTGGTTTGTTTAGCTTATTTCCTCCTTGACATACTTGTTCTACAAGTTCTATAGTTACCATTTCATGTGCTACTTAAGCTTTTGGTTTGATTGTTAAGCTTATTCTATTCGGCTTATTTAGTTTTCTAAGTGGAAGTTTGGTTGTTCTTGAATATTAACAAGAAAAAACGTGTTGTTGTGTTGTTAATTTTCTTCAACTCACTTAGTTTATAAGCCTTAATAGCGTATTTAACTAGGTTAGAGCTTATTTAAGTAGCTTATTAGGATTTTTGCTTATTTCGAATTTGAATTCTTAGTGGCGGTTTGCATTTGTGTTTTTTTATGTTTATTGTGGCGGTTTGACAAGGAAAGGGACTTGTTTATTTGGTAGCCAACCGTGTGGAAGAATACAAAACAACTAAAAGTGACATCGTACTTGGTTTTAACCTTTTATGCGGCGGTTTGATCAAATAGGTTGGCGGTTTGCATTATTACATAGCGGTTTTGTTTTTTAGTTTAGTAGCGGTTTACCATTATATATAGTGGTTTGATACATGTACAATCGAAGAAAATTTTCTAAGGTCCTTTATGAAACGTCACTCTTCCCATTTTACCCCCTGGTAGAGGTTTGATAACAATCTGCCAGCGGTTTAATAGATTATCAAAGGCAGCGGTTTACCGAGTTCATTAAGGTAGCGGTTTGACAAAGTTTAACAGGCAGCGGTTTACTAAAGTTAAAACAGGAAGCGGTTTGAGTTTCCTTGCCAGCGGTTTGTTTAAATTTTTTTAGTAGCGGTTTGGTTTTAATAACAATGGTAGCGGTTTGAGTCTGCTTGCTAGCGGTTTGAAATTGGAAAATAGGTAGCGGTTTGATAGGCTAAAACAGGCAGCGGTTTAGTTAAATTTTGGTGGCAGTTTGCTTCATTTCAATTAGAACCGAATTTCATTTTCACTTACTTAATTTTGGTAATTCATTTTCGGTTCACACCAATTTCGATGAAACTTAAATTTTGGACAAAACGGACCTTGGACTTTTAAAAGAAAATTAATTAACCTTACCAAACAACGAACCACAATTACAATCAAGGACTTAAAAGACAATTAATTCACAACAAACAAACCTTAATCTCAATCAATTTACATTCACGGTTTTTCTATTGATTTTGTAAAATCCCGTTAAACTTTTTATTGGTTTTAATCATAGACTTGTAAAATCCCGTGGACGTTAATTGTTTTCGTTTTACCACAACTTCAATCACAACACATCTACTTAAGATCCTTTAATCATTCTCACTTCATACTTCAACAATCATTCATCATGACAACTCCAATTGTAACTTCCACAACCGACAGTCAAATGCATAACAACATCATGGCCGCTGGTTCAAGGGATCGTCCACCAATGCTTGCAACAGGACGATATACACAATGGCGATCACGTTTCTTGCGATACATTGATACAAGACCAAATGGTGATGCCTTAAGGAAATGCATTCTCGAAGGTCCTTACACTCCTTCTATTGTCATATTTCCAGTTGTACCTGCAACGGATAACTCTTCAGCAGTTCCTGAATGAACAACAGTTGAGACAATCTTGAATATGTCTCCTGAAAACAAAGCTCATTTTGAATCAGAAAAGGAAGCGATTCATTTGATATTGACTGGAATTGGAGATGAAATATACTCAACTGTTGATGCATGCAAGACAGCTCATGAAATGTGGGAAGTTATTGAAAGGTTACAACAAGGGGAATCCCTCAATATTCAAGATGTCAAGACTAATTTGTTTTGGGAGTTTGGAAAATTTACATCTCACGATGGAGAAACAATGGAGTCATACTACACAAGGTTTTACAAGATGATGAATGAAATGATTAGAAACAATTTGACAGTTGCTACGATGCAAGTCAATGTTCAATTTCTTCAACAAACTTCAACCAGAATGTCAAGTTTGTTTCAATTGTTCAAGGGAGGCGGGGGGGGGGGGGGGGGGGGGGGGGGGGGGGGGTCTCATGAAATGTGGAAAGCTATTGAAAGGTTACAACAAGGTGAATCCCTCAACATTCAAGATGTCAAGACAAACTTATTTTGGGAGTTTGGAAAATTCACCTCTCATGATGGAGAACCAATAGAGTCATATTACATAAGGTTTTACAAGTCGATGAAAGAAACTATCAGAAAAAATTTGACAGTTGCTATGATGCAAGTCAATGTTAAATTTCTTCAACAACTTCAACCAGAATGGTCACAGTTTGTAACAATTGTCAAGCAACAACACAAATTGGATGAAGTTTCATATCACAAGCTCTTTGAAATTCTAAAACAATATCAAAAGGAAGTTAATGAACTCCGTGCTGAAAGAATAGCCAAGAATGCTAACCCATTAGCACTTATTGCTACTGCTCAACCACATCAAGATCCTTATTATCAAACATCAAAGTCTCACAAATCATATGCACCAACATCAAAAACATCACTTGCAACCAGATCTCATGCAACTACAAGACACAAAGGCAAAGAGATAGCCAAACCAATCACACCTCTATCTGAGTCAGCTTCTGAAGAAGACAGTGATCCTGAACAAGCTCAGAAGGATAAGGAAATGCAAAAAAATTTGGCACTCATTGCAAAGTATTTCAAGAAGCTCTACAAACCTACCAACAACAACCTCAGAACTTCCTCAAACACCAAAAACAAGAATGTGGATACCACTCCAAGATACAAGAATGACAATCAGACTGGACAGTTTGGGAATCAGAGGACAATAACTGTTGCTAGGGCTAGGGAGACTATAGGAAGTCCGGTAGTGCAGCAGTCTGGGATACATTGTTTCAACTGTAAGGAATTTGGTCATTTTGCTAAGGAATGCAGAAAGCCAAAAAGGGTTAAAGACTCCATGTATCACAAGGAAAAGATGTTGCTGTGCAAACAATTGTACTTTGTTAGAACTGAATACCAATTAGCTAATATGTTTACTAAAGCCTTACCCGAAGATAGGTTTCACTATCTTGTCAGACGAATTGGTATGAGGTGTTTGACTCCAGCAGAACTGGAGGTTCTGACAAATGAATCTGCTTGATATTTCAGCAAACATCAACATGTATATATTCTTTGAAAAAAGAAAAATACAAAAATATAAAATTTCAAAAAGAAAATACAAAATCAAAAAATCAGAAAATGTTTCACAAAAAGAATCTTCTTGACATGTCTCTTGGAATCGATAACATTTACGTGCCTAGAAATGTCAATTAACATTGACACGGGCGTGTGAAGTTCGAACAGGAGTTTCAAATGCTTTCAAAACATGTCATTTCTAATTTTTCTAGATAACTTGTAATCACTCTTAGATTGCAACTCGAACCCGAATGACAAAGGAGAGTGTACGCTTCAGTGCGCTTATCCTTAGTGTTAGAAGAGAAGTCTTCTAATATCATGGTTTTTCAAAATGTTGAACATAAGTTTTTAAGAATTTCTCAATGATGATTCATAATCTTTCAAAATTGTGTGTTCAACACTCCATCCCTCATAAAGATTTACAAGACAATTCTTCTACAATTGGTGTCAATTTCAAAATGAGTCAATGTTTGAGGGGGAGTTTTTTTCGAAAAACAAAGTTTTAATGATTTTGGATACATCATCTCAAGACAATTCTTATATATTCAAAACATTATCAAAAATCGCTTTTTAACAACTCAGTAATAATAATGACAACTCAATAGATTGTATGTTATAAGATGATTTCATGGTTGAGCACAATTTTTAAAGAATTCTTCAATGACAATCCATAATCTTTCAAAATTATGTGCTTAACAATGCTAACCCTTAATTTTATATTCATTTTACAACTTGGTATCATTTTTTTTGGTGTCAAACATATGTAAAATTGAGGTGGAGTAAGTTAATGTTCCATATAATTCATGTTGTAACAAGTTTCTCTCGACAGAATTTTCATGACAAATTTTAATAACAAGGTATTTCAAAAACTAAGTGAATTAATATTTAAAATAAGGGGAGAAATGTAATTAAAATGTGATCTTGAAAATAATAAGTGATCTAATCGACTTAAAGTGCTTGATACTCTTCGAAAAAGGTTTTATGGTTCGATCTCATACCCAACAACATCTTAATTCATGATGATTCTGAAGTCATAAGGTGGTTAGGTTAGGTATTTGTCCAATGATCCAACCAGAACCGAAAGGATCTACCCAAGGACACTCCATAGTTAGAAATAGCAGTCCTTAGGTATGAATGGAGATGAATGAGTATAAGGGAAGAATGCCGACTAAGATTGAGCTAACACTGGAACAATCACAACAAGGTGTTAGTAATGATGTCTTGGTAAGCATTGAAGGGGTTGAAGAATTAAAAAGAAATGTAAGGATAAAGGGTGAAAAGAAAGAAGCCCTCCATATAACCTTAAGCAGAAACCGAGTTAATACATAATCTATCAGTTTTCACAAAGATGAATTCTGATATTGAAGAATGACATCATGGACCCAGTGATGTAATTCACAACCGTTCCCAGCCATTCGGGTTTCTCTCAATAGAAACTTGTCTCATTTTTCACGGAGATACACATGACTTCTATTGACTTTCTCACTCCGAGTTAGTTGATATTGAATAGGTGGCAGTCTGCTCTAGCCTTCGAGTACTAAAACCAAAACGCACTAATCGAGTCTAGAGCCAAGAGATCATCAAATAAATCTCATTAGGACACATTCTATTACAAACAATTGTTGAACACCAATAAGTTCACAAGCTGTTAACAAGAGTCCTACGCATTATCCTTGTGATTTTGCCAAAACATCAGTGATACTTAAGTATTCACTATGAAGATTGAAATCCTACTTGAGCCAACATCAAACAAGCTCTTGGTAGGTGACTTGTGCAATTCTATATGAATCAAACTTGTGTCAACTGGAAAGAAACGATGGTGCGATTCTATTTGAATTCTATCTGATCATAGGAAGTATTTATACTAATTAACGGGGAACCATGGTTATTCCAACCTTATTCGACGAAGTAACAAAGACACTATCGTCCACATTTGTTAATTATCACTGACGTAAACTTGCAAGTTACACGGTGGTGGCGGTGTCCCATTCCAGCTGAAATCGGATTCCTTACCACATGCTCATGCTCAAACTACAAAGACATACTATAAGCATCAAGATTTAAGAATCAAGAAAGCTCAAGATTCAAAGACAAAGACTTCCACAAACTCTGATATTAATGATAACTCCTCAGAAATCAAGCTTCGGGGGAGATTGTTAGCAAGCTTTCTAGATGATGCAAAGTATGAGCATGTTGGTCAAGACACAATATCGCAAGGCGGCAAATACGATCAAGACTGAAGGATAAAGATTTAAAGATCTCGGACGTAAAGAAAAAGTTGAAAGATAATGAAAAAGGCTCAAGATCAAAGATCGCAAAGCATTAAGGAACAAGCCTACAACGTAGACAGAGGCAAAGATTACAAGAGCTTAACGACAAAAGCAATCTCATTGATCTCACGAAGGAGTGTCACATTGAACTTACTTTGGGGGAGATTGTTAGCCTCAAATATTGAGTCGAACAAGGAAGTTTGTTCACTTAGAATATTAGGTCTCAGTCATTTAATTAAGTAACATTGTAATAGGCTAGAACGGGTAAACGGGTTCGTTTATGTAAGCTAATCGGTCACGTGTATCGGGCAAAAGCCTAAGTAATCCCGAACCCGGCCCGTAGAGATACCAAAGGCAAGTAAGCCTCATGGTTTAACTATAAATACCCCTCTCCAAGGATGGAGAGGGTGTTGGTCTCATTTGTAATTTTTCACTTGCAAGTAAATCAACCATTCTCTTTCATTTCTCGATTTTGTTTCTCTCTCTAACTTCTTCTTATCTTCTTCCTATTTTTCTTGTATAATCCGTGTACCATGGTATGAAGTGAAGTGATTTCTTGGTTCCGACACTTTATGAATAAGTCAACTAAGGTCAATTGTCAAAGTCAACAGAAAAAGTCAACAAGACATTTCTAAGGGAGCTTAGGATACATATTCAATCAGAGAGCAAATAATGAACATTCAAGCATAGCAAGTTATGAAACATGACACCATAATCAAGTATTACACAAATTTTAAAAAATTTAGGCAGAGTTTCTTTTCGTAATTATGTCATATTTCGCTTGAAATATGTTGTTGAAACCTAATTGTACCAACTACATTAATACCCTTTATTAATACCCTTTTCGTAATTTTGCCCATCTAAGATTAGTTTTACGAATAACATTAATACGCAGCAGAATAAACAAGAATAATAATGCTATTCAACAAGATTTTTTAATCATACTAATAAACTATAAACTATTCGACTTTAATCAGTCAACTATGCTATCAAGATAACTAACTATTACACAAACCAATAAGCTAACTATTAGACTCTCATTGGAGAGATTAAACTATGATGGATGATGAAACTATTCACCCTAATACCCTTTATATAGAGGGATATTAAGGCTTACAAAGGAAGCTAATTAATTATATTAGGAAGCTAATTAAAACTAATTAAAACCTTCCTTTATCTTTGATTTTCTTTGACTTTTTCAATGCTATTTCATGGAATCTCTTCCAGCTTTTAATTCTTCCATATGTAGAATACCAAAGTGTCATATTAATCCCTTGTTGTTTCATTCATCTTCATTTATGCATATATAATTTTGTAATCATCAAATCTGAGATCCCAACAATCTTCTCCTATTTGATATTACAAAACAATCTTCATGAATGAAACAATCTTCAAAGCTTCCCCTTGAAATAAGATCTTCTTGTACATGTCACCACTTTAAAATAAGCTGCAAACCATATAGTCTTCTTCCCCTTTTTGTAATCATTAAATAAGGGTCATCTGTAGATAAGCAACTTGTGAACACTTCCCCTTAAGTGGTACATGTAGATGGTTAAACATGTTAACAATAAGCTTCCCCTGAAAGTATGCTAACCATCTCTTGAATCACGAAATCAGTTGGCTTCAAATAGTAATTATTAATGAAAATAATCTAAGTGCAATAACATCATCCTCTCTTATATGACTGTTGCCTCAGTCGGCGATCTACTTGCAATCCTTGTTTGTACGTAACAAAAAGGTTACCCTTGTCACATAATTGATTAAAAAGCCATTGCATCAAATGTCTTCATAATACTCTCCAAAACAAACCATTATTTCATCATTGTTCGAGATCCAAATGTGTCCGTGTTGTCCCATATCGGACAAAGCTAGCAGAATTAACCATAAGCCCAGCAGACTTAACCGAGTAATGCTAGCAGAATTAACATTCAAACCAAATAGCAACACTTTTTCTGTCCCAAAGCTGTCACTAAACTGTCGCTAAAGTGTCACTATTTAGATACTCCTTCCTCCCAAATCAGTTAGTGACACAATTTTCTGTCGCTATTCTGTTACTAAGTCGTCACTAATCCAGCAGTATTAAGAATGGGCGAGCAGTTTAATCAATATCTAACTAGTAATAAGTCTAAACTCGCTGCAATACAAATTGATTAAAGAAACAACAGTATTAAAGTAACCATCAAGCAAACATGTCTAATACACATCTTCTCCGAAACAATATCAATATCAGATCCACAATCAATGAACATCAATCGCACCATCATTAGACCCATATTGATCACACCTGCTGTTTCTTCCTAAACACCATACAGCCATGAACAATCCTCCATTTAAAAAACAATACCACCTGCTGTCACTCATTTATCATCTTCAACTTCATGAATTAGAGTTTTTAAATCCTGCTCTCTATGACCATAACCATGAATACACAGCCATCATCGACATGACAGAAAAAAATAAAACATAATAAACGTTCCATTTTATTAGGTTTTAACAACAACCCTAATCCCATCGAATTAAACAAGCAGCTTCCTTTAAAGACCCAAACAACCCTGTGCTCCTTCATGTTATATGCCCCATACAAAAAATCTAGGGTTCTCATTAAAAGTTTTGTAAAAAAACCCTAATAATCACAGATTACTTTAAAATCACGTCACAAAAACATAAAGCTTCGGAACACTTTTCTTCAAGATTCGACAACAAAAAATACTTTGTAACCTTTTGGCTTGTATTCCTTGAAATCGAAAATTCAAACACCTCAAAAGACACCAACGAATTCTGTTAGGGTTTTAGTAACCCTAAATCTTGTAAGCCATAAACACGACTTAACAATTCATGTGTCAATCACAAATACACAAAACGCACTTCTTTAGGGCAACGAGCAACACTAAAAATTCTTGAAGCTACAATTCTATACCCAGACACAATCTTTTTCCATTCTCTCATAAACACGAACACTATACATTCACACGTGGAATTTCAATATCATTACTTTAAGCAGATCCATCAACAAACATAAATTCACAAAGACTGCTGCTTGTGAATACACCATAATCCAAAACACAAAATCTCTTCTCTTTCTAATAATAGTGCCAACAAGACATACTTATTGTATCTCAGCTAGGGTTCATCGTTGATCCCGGATCAACTCACCATAGCCAGTAACAATAATAATGATGATTGATCCCAGATCAATACTAATCATTATTACCAGATGAAATAAAATAGCTTATGAACAAAAATTAAATCAAGTAGAGACATATATTATCGAACCAAATCTTTTTCAGAATTAGGGTTTGCTGGAAAACCCTAATGTCAACACATCAGATCTTGTGGCCTTCAAAAACAAGCAACACGTCACATCAAAACCTTGAGATCCTAGATATCACGAGCCACCAGGCTCTGATACCAACTGTTAAGATCTTTAGCCCATCTAGGATTAGTTTTACGAATAACATTAATACGCAGCGGATATTTTAAACTAAGAAACAATTAATGCTATGCATACAAGGGTTTTCTTTTCATATTAAACTATTATACTATTCGACTTTAATCAGTCGACTATGCTATCTAGATAACTAACTACTAATAAGCTAACTATTAGACTCTCATTGGAGAGATCTAACTATGATGGATGATGAAACTATTCACCCTAATACCCTTTATATAGAGGGATATTAAGGCTTACAAAGGAAGCTAATTAATTATATTAGGAAGCTAATTAAAACTAATTAAAACCTTCCTTTATCTTTGATATTATTTGACATCTTTAGCCCATCTAGGATTAGTTTTACGAATAACATTAATAAGCGAAATAAACAAGAACAATAATGCTATTCAACAAGGTTTTCTTTATTCATACTAATAAACTATAAACTATTCGACTTTAATCAGTCGACTATGCTATCTAGATAACTAACTATTACACAAACTAATAAGCTAACTATTAGACTCTCATTGGAGAGATCTAACTATGATGGATAATAAAACTATTCACCCTAATACCCTTTATATAGAGGGATATTAAGGCTTACAAAGGAAGCTAATTAATTATATTAGGAAGCTAATTAAAACTAATTAAAACCTTCCTTTATCTTTGATATTCTTTGACTTTTCAATGCCTATCTTCATGGAAATCTTCCAGCTTTTAATTCTTCCATATGTAGAATACCAAAGTGTCATATTAATCCCTTGTTGTTTCATTCCTCTTCATTTATGCATATGTAATTTTGTAATCATCAAATCTGAGATCCCAACAATCTTCCCCTATTTGATATTACAAAATAATCTTCATGAATGAAACAATCTTCAAAGCTTCCCCTTGACTTAAGATCTTCTTTTACATGTCACCACTCATAAATAAGCTGCAAACCATATAGTCTTCTTCCCCTTTTTGTAATCATCTAATAGGGGTCATCTGTAGATAAGCAACTTGTGAACACTTCCCCTTAAGTGGTACATGTAGATGGTTAAACATGTTAACAATAAGCTTCCCTTGAAAGTATGCTAACCATCTCTTTGAATCACGAAATCAGTTGGCTTTAAATAGTAATTATTAATGAAAATCATCTAAATGTAATAACATCATCCTCTCTTATGTGACTGTTGCCTAAACCGGCGATCTACTTGTAATCCTTGTTTGTACGCAACAAAAAGGTTACCCTTATCACATAATTGATTAAAAAGCTATTGCATCAAATGTATTCATAATACTCTCCAAAACAAACCATAAACTTTATCATCGTTTGAGACCCAAATGCGTCCGAGTTGTCCCATATCGGACAAAGCTAGCAGAATTAACCATAAGCCTAGCAGACTTAACTGAGTAATGCTAGCAGAATTAACATTCAATCCAAATCAGCGACCCTTTTTCCGTCATAAAGCTGTCAATAAACTGTCACAAAAATCTGTTAGCGACACATTATCTGTCACTAAGCTGTCGCTGACCTGTCAAAAAACTGGGTACTCCTTCCTCCCACTCTGTTTTAGTGACACTTAATCTGTCACTTCGCTGTTGCTGATCTTGTCACTTAATGCAAGCAGTACAAAATTAAACATACCTGTACTAACTCATTGGGTTGCAGTATTAACCACAAAGTAGTAGTACCAAATTTGAACCATCCATGCTAATCTTGATAACGAGCAGTAACATTTATCCACGAGAAGTGCTAAGTATCAAGGAGGAGTACATCATTTTAAATATAGCCACAATCAAAAAGAGAACCGACTATAATCCCTATCAAATAGGGTTTACCTTTCATAACTACTTCCATATTTCTTGGCCTAACAGAGAGTCATTATAGAAACATAATAAAATCTCTAAAAATCAGGACTATTATAACCAAACTGCTTCCATAAAATCAGGTATCCATAATTACGTACATCCCAATGACCACCATATACACAAACCATACAACGAACATTCAACATTTGCTGCCTTCCATAATGTACAATTAAGGCAAAACACGTTTTCTGTTGAAGATCGTTTGAAAATAGCAACAAGAATAGGCCATACACATTCAATCTTTAATAACGAAACAGCAGCAACCTTTTTCTTTTGCCCATCATCACCATATGAACCATTATTAGGGAATCACAAAGAACTAATTTCCCTCGTTGTCTTAAAAATATAATCCATAAGAACACAACGATACAATATTCATCTACATCAGATCCATAAAGAAGAACATATAAACCCTAGACCAACTAGGCGTTCATCAATGAGAGGAAAATCACAACCAAGAAACCCATATGCCAACGAAGAATTGTTTAGCAAACCCTAGACGATTAGGGTTTTACTAAAGAAAAGAAAACTAGATTTCTTGATCACAAAAAGAAAACTTTTACATACCTATGATCACCGAACATCTTCCTTCATTTGCACCGAATTAGGGTTTGTTGAAACCCTAACTTCATTGATTTCACCAAGCTGCTATACGATCATAAAACCATCATAAACTCTTGCTGCTATCAGAAACATGACCATGATATCTTTACTTTAAACTTGTAACCCTAGATATCAAGAGCAACCCGCTCTGATACCAACTGTTGAAACCTAATTGTAGGCTTCATAGATCGTTTTGCCCATCTAGGATTAGTTTTACGAATAACATTAATACGCAGCGGAATAAACAAGAACAATAATGCTATTCAACAAGGTTTTCTTTAATCATACTAATAAACTATAAAATATTCGACTTTAATCAGTCGACTATGCTATCTAGATAACTAACTATTACACAAACCAATAAGCTAACTATTAGACTCTCATTGGAGAGATCTAACTATGATGGATGATGAAACTATTCACCCTAATACCCTTTATATAGAGGGATATTAAGGCTTACAAAGGAAGCTAATTAATTATATCAGGAAGCTAATTAATACTAATTAAAACCTTCCTTTATCTTTTATATTCTTTGACTTTTCAATGCCTATCTTCATGGAAATCTTCCAGCTTTTAATTCTTCCGTATGTAGAATACCAAAGTGTCATATTAATCCCTTATTGTTTCATTCCTCTTCATTTATGCATATGTAATTTTGTAATCATCAAATCTGAGATCCCAACATATGTACTTGTACATGTTTCGCTTCAAACATGTTTCGCTTAGACAAAAACATACATGTTTCGCTCAAATAAACCTTACATGTTTTTGCTCAGAATACACCTTGCATGTTTCGCTCAGAATAAACCTTACATGTTTCACTCAAAATAAATTAAACATGTTTCGCTAGAAACATGTTTCGCTTCATTCAAGCCAAACATGTTTTGCTTCATTCAAAACGAAACATGTTTCGCATGACTATTATCTCAACCTAATTTCATATTTTATCACCCCTATGCAGTCAAGAAACAATTCCTGCCTACACAATACTTTTAACATCATTACAGAATCAATAATCACTCAATTTAAACAACTTTTGAGCTCGAAATCCTACATACGCAAGAATTTTAAGGAGAAACACATTAAGCATGCATAAGTGGCATCTAGATGGACCAAAACAACCACTTAGGTATATGAACTAGTTACCCAACATATTTAGAACATCACACAAGCAAATTTATACCATTTTAGATCTAACGAGCCTAGAATAACAACTTTTCCAATTAAAAGGATTCTAAGAAGGCCAAAATCTAGAGAGAAAGGAATAAGAGAGCATCATAGTGTCTTATTAACGCATACCTACAACTAAACACCCAAGACTTAAATGTTTCGAATTATTCATACTCATAAAAATCAATACATCTCCCTCATATGTTAGAAATATCTAAAACTATTTTACACTCATCTAAGACGCACCCTAACGTACAAAACCCCTCAATCAATTAGCATAAAAACTCAACTTTTAAATTATGAACCCTAATTCATTTTTAATTGATTAAGAGTGATAAAAGGAGTTTTAACCTAATTCATTTTACCAACATGATGAGGAATGAATTTTGAACAAGTGGGAATGTACCTTTTACCTTAAAAACGAGTTTTGATTTTCAAGATTAAAGGAAGCGAAATGTGTGGAGAGAGTTTGTGTGAGTTTTGAAAATTTTACAAAGTGTGTAATGTTTAAGGTGAAATGTGTATAACTGGCTATGTTTTGAAACTTAGCAAAAATGGTCCTTGTGTTTTATATCTTCTTCTATTTCCATATTAAACTTATTCCTAAGTCTAACCTAGTTATAGAAATGACACATTAAGCCCTTAAAGTTGAAGACTTATATTTTAAGTCCTATATTTTGCCATTTAGTCCCAAAAAGTAAGATCCAATAACATCTTAAGCCCTTTTTGAGTTAAAATAATATTAACTCCCCTTTAAATGATGATCCGTTATTGTTTAAAACTTTTTTTCTTTTATTCCAAGATGACTTTTTGAAAGATTATTTTTGAAAGAATTTGACAATTTCTCCCCCCTCACATAATGTCCTGTTTCTATTTAAAGAGCTGTAGACATTGTTTGAGCGATAGAAATTTTTTTAAAAATCTTTTTAGATGAGAAACTGATATGTTTATTTATTATTCTTAAAACAACACCAATAAAAACAAGATTTCTCTCGTTTTACATAAATAAATGCACTGGTACGTACACTTATTTGATATAGGAAGCACATGTTGTATTGCAAAGTAAACACAAGCATTTGAATGAATATGAAGTAATTCATTCCCTAGAAAATTTAATTTCCCGTTGTGAGGTCAAGTTTTCTTTTTGTCAAAAAACTTGCCTTTAAATTGAAGACCGGGTTGCTATCGGAAATAATAGCAAGCCATTGACATGTTTTGAAAGTCTTTTGAACTTCTGCTCGAACTTCATTTACATCCTCGTATCATTATTAAATGACATTTCTAAGGCCGTAAATGTTATCGATTTTCCGAAGACATGTCATGAACACCATATTTTTATATTTTCTGATTTTTTAATTTTGTATTTTCTTTTTGAAAAGTTTACATAAAATGAAAAATCTTTTTGGGTTTTTCTGATTTTCTTATATACATATGATACAGAGGATATATGAAGAGTTTACCACCATTACTTTTCGTCTTCGTCTGCCATTTTTTGCAAAGTCTCAGGGACATACTTCTCATTCCAAGCTTGTTAATGAGAAAGTCAAGTCGTTCTCGTGCTAAAGGCATAGTGAAAATGTCTACCAACTGATACTCTGTTCTGACAAAATACATCTCAACCACCCCGTTCTCCACTTGCTCCTTGATAAAGTGATGTCCAATGTCTATATGATTGGATCAGGAGTGTTGGACATTGTTGCAACATAAAGAAATTGCACTTTTATTATCGAAGTATAGTGGTATCTTGTTGAACACAAGGCCATAGTCAGTCAATTGTGATCGCATCCAAAGTAATTAAGCACAACATCCTGACAAGGCAATGTATTCAGCTTTTGTACTGGATATGGTGGTGCTCTTCTGTTTCCTTGATGACTAGCTTACCAATCTATCACCTAACAGCTGCATACTTCCAGACGTACTTTTTCTGGTATCTTGGCAACCCGCATGGTTAGCATCTGCAAAAGCTGTTAGAGCAATGCAAGAATTCTTTGAATAATACAAACCCATATTAATGGTTCCTCTTAGGTATCAAAATATTCTCTTAACCGCATGTAAGTGCTTTTCGGTAGGCTTTGCCTGATACCGGGTACACATGCACACAACAAATATAAAGTCTGGTCTACTGGATGTAAGATACATAAGGGTACCAATCATTCCACGATAACGTGTAGGATCAATGGGTTTTCCTTGTGGATCTTCATTGAGTTTGGATTTCTCCATCATTGGAGTGTCCGTTGGTTCATAGGTTTCCATACCATACTTTTTAAGTGATTCAAGAGCATATTTATATTAGTTTAAAAAGATACCTCTGGGACTTTGAGAAATCTGTAATCCTAAGAAAAATGATAATTTGACCATCATCGACATCTTGAATTTGAACACATGATTTTATAAAATGATTCACAAAGATCAGGTTTAGTGGAGGCAAAAATAATATCATCGACATAAATTATACCAGTAATATGTCCTTGCCTTCTCTCTCGATGAATAATGTAGGATCGACGGTACCTTTGGTGAACTTTTAGGAGAGTAGAAACGATGAGAGCAAATCATACCAAGCATGTAGAGCTTGTTTCAACCCATAAAGAGCCTTCTTTAGCTTACACACATGATTGGGATTCTCTGGATCTACAAACCTGGTTGGCTAACATAGACCTCCTCACACAGAATGCCATTCAAAAACACGGTCTTCACATCCATTTGGTCGACGACCATGTTCATATGAGCAGCGAATGCAATAAAGATACGGATGGCCTCGAGTCATGCAACTGGAGCAAAAGATTCCTCAAAGTCTATGCCTTCATCCTGACAATATCCCCTCGCTACTAGACGAGCCTTATTTTTCAACACACCACCTAGTTCGTCTAGTTTCACCTTGTATATCCATTTTAGGGTAATAATCATAACACGATTCAGGCAAGGTACCAGCTCCCAAACTTTAAGACGTTCAAACTCATTGAGTTTTCTTGCATGGATTTAATCCAACAAGATTCCGTCAATGCTTCTTTATAACTCTTGGGTTCAACGAAAGAAAGAAAAGCATCAAAATAGCATAATAGGGCTTCATCTTGTAGTTAATGTCGAGTGGAAACCAGTCTAGAAGGATCACCAATCACATTATCAATCGGATGATCTTTGGTCCATTTGTTGATGTGTTTGGGTGGTTGATTGATTGAGTGCACATTGTTTGGAATAACAACCTAAGTAGAGGATTCTTCAAAACTAGGTTCTGGAATTGGAAAGTCAACATTGGGATTATTATCCATGTGTGCAACTTCAATATCATGGTCAACTTCTTCAACATCGAGAGGAATAACTTGGGGTGGTGTTTCTTGAGTTGTTTGAGAGGTACTTAAAGATGGTGCATCTTGATCAATTGTAGTTGAGGAAGGTTTACCGGTTGAAATAGCAAGGTCTAGAGCAATAATTATAGGAACTTGATGATCAACACATGGTGAAGGATTAAGGTACTCATCAAAAATTGGTTAAAACAAAATCTCCCAATCGTTCTTTATTGGTAGAACATACAGAGTTGAAGAAGGAATGTTTGGCACGAGTCCTGAACTGATTGTTCCAAGAGTCAATAGTTTAGGCCCGGGTCCTGAACTGAATTGTTCAGAAGCCATTGCTGCCAACTCCTCAAAATCAACATGAATAGTTTCAATAATCATTAGGGTCCTTTTGTTGTAGATTCGGAATGCTTTCTTCGTGGGGGCGTAACAAACAAAAATTCCTATATCAGCTTAGGTTTTAACTTACCAAGGTCTTCACTGTCATTAGTGGGATAGCAGAGAGCACTAAAGACATGAAGATATGATAAGTCAGGTTTTTGATCATTGAAATGTTCATACGGTGTTTTTTTGTGACATTTTCAGATTAACGACCGGTTTTGTGTATAGCAAGCTATCACAACTGCCTCCGCCCAAAGAAATAACAGAGCCTTTGAAAAGATCAACATGGTTCGAGCAGCTTCCACTAAAGTATGGTTCTGTCTTTTGACAACGCTATTTTGTTTTGGAGTGCGAGCCACGGATGTTTGATGTGAGATACCGACATCTTCATAGTAAGCATTCAGAGTATGATTGACAAATTCAGTACCATTATCAGTCGTGATGTTACGAACGGTTGCATTCAGATAAACTTGAATCATCTTGAGAAATTTAATCACAAACTCTAGAACTTAATCCTTTGATCATAGAAATTTCACCCAAGTAAACCGAGAATAATCATCAACGATAACCAGTATGTATTTCCTCCCATTGATACTTTGAGTCCTCATTGGCCCACAAAGATCCATATGCAGCAGATAGAGTTTTTCTTAGATGGAGTCTTTAGCTTTAGGTTTATGGGAATGTTTCTTGCTTTTACCAAGAGCACAAGCAGAGAACAAGTGATCCTTCTAATACTTTAGTTTTGGAAGACCTTGGACTAGACCTTGTTTGGCAAGAGAAGTGATATAATCAAAGTTAAAATGAGATAATATGCGATTCCACAACCAAGACTTGGTCTTTGAGGCCTTATACAAGAGACATATTGGAGAGGAGAGCAACAAATTATCCATAGATAAAGTGTATAGCCTTTCTAAGTCACGAATGAAACAAGTATGTTTGCGAAAAGCTACTTCGAGATCAGAATCACAAAATTGACCCTCGAAGAATAAGTTGTGACCTAACCCTTCCACATAATAAACCTGAGAGATTGTAACATTACCTATTTGATAATCTCTAAAACCCATTATCTTAGCAATATGATCATTCCCAAATCTAACGGTACCCAAAAATTTACTATCGAAGTTGATGAGTTGAGAGCGATTTCTGGTCATATGCTTTGAGCAGTCAGAGTCCAAATACCAGAGAACAATTTGGACAACCTGCAATCATTAAGCGAAGAAGAAGGAACATCGAAAATAGTGGATCCTCAAGATTGTTTGGGTTCCTTAGAGTTAGATGTTTTAGATTCTACAATCTTAACTTTGCTACTGGAACCTACAAATCTTGTTGCTTTTGGTCTCCTGCTATAAACTAAGATTCTTGAGGTGCGTGTTACTACTGGTGCAATAATGGTTTCCTTAAGAGGCACTATTTTATTCGAGGTAATCCTAGTTAAAGGGCACCTATTTCTAACTATAGTGAAGGTCCTACCTGTAGGTTTTCAACTATATCAAATTTCAGTAAACACATTACCTGTAGGTTTCCATACTTGTCTCATTTTATTTCTTTTAGATTTAGATTTTGAATGCACATTCACATCTTTCACATAATCAATAATACACATATCATAATTAGCATCAAACAAACATTTGTTACAGATAGCACAAATAGATTCAAACTTAGCATTCCTCTTAACAAGTGCATTACTGTTAGGTTTAGAAACAGAATTTATCTTATTCAAACTAGATTTAACTTCCCTAGTGTGGTCTTCTACTTTATTCTTCTAATTGTTACTTGGTGGTCGCGTGATCCTATTGTTCTTTGTATTTCCTAAAGGCTTTGATTCGGTAGCACTAGTAGTAGGTTTTACTCCAGTAGAAGTCAACAAAGGCTTGTTAGAATCTTTGGTTTTAAGAAAATTAGTCTGGTTGGGAATATTGCTTGAAGATGTGATAGGTTCAGCAAATCTAACTCTCTTGTTCTTGTTTAGTGGTGTGACAGCAACTAATTTCTCACTAGGGTTTGGTAAATCAGGGCTTGTCTTAGAAACATAGACTAACAATTCCTGAACGTGTTTGGTAAACATGTAAGTAGATTCTAATAAAGGTTCACTAGGATTCTGTTGTTTAGCACGTTCAACAAAGCCACAAAGAGTGTCAGTATATTCTATGGTCTTGTCAAGATAGACCGCATGGACATCCCTATTGTTCTTAAGTCTGTGAGAAATAGGTTCTATGCCAAGCTTGAACATTCCTGGAGCAATAGTGGCACTAGGTTTTGAAACAGCAGTATCGACAACATTTTTCCCTTTAAGTTTCTTTAATTTATTTTTCAATGCTGCAATAGCAAAAACCTTTTCTTGAAGTTGAGCATTTAAATCCGAATTTTCAACATACTTTGCATTAATTTGAGCAATTAAAGAATCACAATGTTCTTTTGATTGAACACATATCTTTCTAATTGAGTCAAATTGGTCTTTGTAAATTGATTTCAAATGCTCTCGTTCTTTCCTTAATTTTTATTTTCAGAAAGTAATTTTGCCACACTATGCTCCAACTCAATGTTTATCGTTTCAATCTCATCAATGTCTTTCTTTACATTTTCCACACTATCTTTTCTACTAAAAGATTTAAGCCTATCCTTTAACTTTCTTATGACCGTGTCATTTTCTTGTGACTGAGCTTTGAATTCATTTATTTCAAATAATTGATTAAATGTGGGAGCATTTAGGTTTTCATCAGAATTTTCCCTTTGAAAAATCTCTTGATTAAGTTGAGTTGCTAATTCCAAAGAAATGCAATTCTTTTCTAAAGTTGAATAACTTTTGACATGTTTATCGTAAGCCTCTTTTTCAATGAAATCTTTCTTTTTGAAAAGATCAGTCTCAAGTTCCAGAGACTTATTGCATTCATTCACACATGACTTTTTCACATCAAGAATATCCACAGAATTCACAGCAATATGCACAATTTCTTGAGACATGATTTGTTTCAAGAGTTGATCATTATCAATCCAAAGCTGTTTGATTTGAATTTCAAAAACGTTTTTGCCTATAGAACACTAATCAACAGCCGCTTCCATTTGGTTAAAAATAGTTTGAACTTTAGTAATTTCATCTAGAGTTTTATCAAATGCATTAAATGTATCTTTTAAACTTTTAAAAATGGAATTATTTTAGTTACAAAACAAGCTTTTGTATGTTCAAAACCCACGCACCAGCAGTAATAGCATAGGATGTGGTTCTCTTTTTCACAATCTTGTCAAAATTGGCCATTTGATATTTTAGCTTTTTAAGACTTTCATTTACCAAACTTACCTTAGGAAGTTTACTAGGAGCTTCAATTCTAGCAGGTATCTGTGACATAATGGGTGTTTTAGAAATGGATGAATGTTTTAACTAGATAGCTTGTTCTGCAAACAATTCTTTTTGAGTAACAAAACGTTTACCAAAATCTTCTTTTAGCTTATTCAACGTTGAATAATCAATTGGAGAAATCTTAATTTTCTTTTCACAGAAATCACAACATGTTCTTTAGCAATAACATTACCATCATATAATGTTGGTTGAATCCGCTGAGCTTTTTTAAGATGGAACGGATTTTGATAACAAAGAGCTTCTTTGTGAGTGTCATCGTAAAAAACTTGTGGTTTCATTAGCATACGCATTGCTTGCGTAGATCGATACATCTTACAAATAATATTCTCTAGTTCTTTATTTTGTTTTTCCAAAATAATTTCCTTGTCAATGTATTTAGACTCTTTTTCTTTAGATTCTGTTAAACCAGTTAATGTTTTTGATAAAGATTTCTTTTCTTTGACATGATTAGCAAGAGTTTCTTTAAGTGTATTTGTTAGCCTTAAAATATGTCGGCTAATACGGAATTACATTAGTTTATACTAGCCGGACACGCAGGGACTAGAAATGTCA
>BQNB010074020.1:6415-31927 GCA_026074375.1 Tanacetum coccineum
TTATGAATTTGGATTCCTTCCATTTATGCCCTGCTTTTATTCATTCTTCTGTACATATCAATCATCAGGATGACGAGCATCACGTGTTGAATATTTTCTAATTTCATCATGACTGTTTAGAGCCCGTGTGCAAATTGAAGAAGGTTTAGTCCTTACCTTCCTTTTTATATTTACTAATCGTCACTCGTCTGCCTTAAACCCTGTTTACATTGTGTTTATTTATTTAACATACTAGTATAACTATTTAACATACTAGTATAACTATGTATCAAAAAACTGTACAAATAAATACATAATGGGTACCAACCACCCATTCAGTCACTTGTACCAGTTATTATTCCGCTCTTACAAAACATAGTAGAAACATGTGTCTTCTTACCTAAAGCGAAATCGTGTTTGGTGCAAGCATATCAACCTAGACTCTTATTTTTATTTTTTTTTCTGCTACAAATTTGCAGCGTCTCAGTGAAATTAAGCACCAGTTGGTTAACGAAAGAATTAAACTTTTGAAAGGACAACCTATGTCTGTAGTGAAAGAAGTGGAAAATGAGGTATGGAAAACCAACAGTTGATCTCTAGTATTCTACGAATCATGTTTTTAATAAGTAAATAAATGATCTGTCTTATTGTATGGTCCTGTAGGCTACTGCAACATTATTAGATTTAAAGACTCAAAGGAACAACCTTATTCATGCTATAACTCGTGAGCACAGAAGATTAACGACTAGGCGGTTGCTGGTGAGGGACAGGAATTCACGTTGTGATATTTTTACTATGGAAAAGGTAATTATGTACAAAAGAAAGGCTAAAAAGGCAGCACTTGATATTAAAGATGTTAAGAAAAGCTTCAAGAAGTTTGATACTCTTGCAGACCATTCGGGTCATCTTTTTGCACACGAAAACTCACCAATGAACAAGGCAAGTTTTTTGTCTCATTATTCCACTTGATAATCTTAGTAATTGGAATAATAGTATTAATACAACAATATTACATTGTGATATGTTTCAGGCCACGGGGAAAAAGTTGGATTAATAATATATGGGAAGAGAGAAGGTTCTCAAGAAAAAACTTGCCTTGGTATATATTTTTATTTATTTTTATATGTTCCTTCTAACCTTTGTAACTCAAAGTCCACAATACTGGTGTTTGTTTCAATTAGCTTATTATTTTGTTAACAGATAAATTGTTTGTGAGGTTTTACGAATCGAGGATGATTCTGTGAAGATTTGCAATTATCGAGCATAGGGACTCTTTCATGATGGTCTCTTCATTCTTTGACAGTAATTTTACATTAAATTATCTATAAGGGCGCCTGTATATTCTATATATATCTTACTTGATTGATCAGATTGTCTATAGATAATTATGGAATGGAATTATGTTTAAGGTTGATTTTGTTTTATCGGGTTTCAGTATGTGAGGTATCACTTGTTGAGTCTTGAGATCAATCCAATTCTTTACAAGATGGTACGAGTCGGTTGAGCCTCCAAAACAAAACCGGATGACTCGTGAGGTGGAGGTTGAGATGTGGGTATTGCTCACCTTCTCGTCTCCATACAGGATAAAATTCTGAACGCAAAGCCTTTCTCAACTTCTTTATGTTATTTGGAGAAACACTCGTGTTATAAAGAAGAGTCTTAGTTAAATATACATCGAGCATTTTCCTCTTTAAAATTCTCTCAAAACAATGGTTCATATTATGAGCAAACCACCAAAGGTAAGTTTTTTGAATCTTTTCATGACCCTGCGGGTTAGTAGATGGATTAAAAATATATGGGAAGAGAGGAAGGTTCTCAAGAAAAACTTGCATGGTATATATTTTTCTTTATTTATATGTTCCTATCTAACCTTGTAACTCAAAGTCACAATAATGGTGTTTGTTAATTAGCTTATATTTGTTAACAGATAACATGTTTGTGAGGTTTTACGAATCGAGGATGCATTTGTTAAGAGTTGCAATTATCGGAGCAAAAGGGACTCCTTATCATGATGGTCTCTTCTTCTTTGACGTGTATTTTACAAGAAATTATCCTAAAAGGGAGCTTGTATATCTTATATATCCTACTTGATTGATCATAATGTCTACAGATAATTATGAATGGAATAAGTTTAAGGTTGATTTTGTTTTATCGGTTTTAATATGTGAGGTATCACTCTGGTGGTCTTGAGATCAATCCAAATCTTTACAAGAATGGTAGAGTTCGGTTGAGCCTCCCAAAACAAACCAGCATGACACGTGAGGTGGAGGTTGATATGTGGGTCCCTGGCACTTCGAGTATGCTCACCCTTCTCGTCTCCATACAGGATCAAATTCTGAACGCAAAGTTTTTCTACAACTTCTTTATGTTATTTTGGAGAAACACTGTGTATAAAGAAGAGTCTTTGTTAATATACAACGAGCATATCCTCTTAAAGTCTCTCAAAACAATGGTTCATATCATGAGCGAACCACCAAAGGTAAGTTTTCTGAATCTTTTCATAACCCTGCTTGTTTAGTATACTAGTATAATATATTTATATACATATATATGGTTAAGTGATGAGATGTATGTATGTAGTACTTTGATGATCTTGTGGTGGGCCATTTTCGCAATCGTGCACGTGATATCTTAATGGCATGTAAAGCTTATACGGAAGGTGTGCGACCTGGGTGTTATGGTGTACAAGAGGAGGATGAGGGTATAACCAGCACAATGGAGTTCAGAAAGGACGTGGCTTCATGTATGAAGCTCCTTGTTACTGCTTTCAAATGGATCGAAGCTAAAGAATTACCTCCAATTTAAAAAGAAGCAAACAATCATTTCCCGCGAGTGTGAATCTTTTGGTTTTATGATCAATCGTGGCGGGTGGGTGGTAGTTTTAATGTTATTGGATTTAAGTGCTTTTGTTTGTCGCTCTGGATATAGGAAATACTTGACTCAACACCAAAACTGGACCTCTTTCTTAACAGATGGTTTTAAATGTCTGGTTACTCGTACTCTGCAGTTGGCTATGCTGTTAGAAGCTTTCAAGTTTCTTATGTGTTTTAACTAATACTATGATGTAATAACCTTGAAATAGCATAACATTAGTTTTATGCTATGAAAAATAACTTTAGCATGAAGATGTATATATATATATTAAGGGTAAAAGCCATAAATACTCAATGTACTCTCTAACGTAACTCATTATGCTTCCTGAATTCTTAACCCACTCATTATACATTCCCATTTCAACTCATTATGCTTTATTAACTCCTCTTTTTCAAAGTAAAAGACAAAAATACCCCTCTTATTTTTCACCAGTCATCACCACCACCCCGAACCACCAAAACCACCCCTACTTTCGGCTATGCATAATGAGTCTCAATCAAAACTATTCTTATATATTAAAACTATTCTTTATATGTTGGCAAACCATTGCTAACTACCCTAATCTATCACAAAATAGGCCGAGCATGGTAGATGACATGTTTATAACAAGCAAACCTTCTCCGGTCCGTTTCAGGTCCCATTGAGGCCGACAAACCAGTTATTTCATAGAGCATTGGACCACAACAAATGGGATTAATTCGGTCAATGTGAATAATTTTAATCAGATTGGAAGATGGTGCGATCCATCCTTTTTGGTATATAACATCTCGAAGCATCTTGTGTAATATATGAAATCAATGTGCTTTTGAAAACTTTCTATCTTGTGTAATATATGTAATTAGTGGTTAATCTTTATATTCTTTCACTAGTGTATTATCGAAGGATTTGATTAAGGAAATCATTGATTCTAATTCGATTCATTTTTTTAATAGAGCTTGATTCTAATTGTTTTATCTTGTTTTTTATTTTTGTTAGAAACCGAGTATTTTAGCCGGAATTGATGGTGAATCGGTCGGAGTTGAGAAGTAGAAGATGAATATGAAAGAAATGACCAAATTACCCTTAAACATTGTGTATAATGAGTGGTTTAAGAATTCAGGAAGCATAATGAGTTACGTTAGAGAGTACATAGAGTATTTATGGCTTTTACCCATATATTAACTAGAGTTTAAGCTAAACCAAAGTTCCTATCTCTATTGATGCCAATAATATACATAGGTTTTTTTACCCAATACTTTTTTGCGTAAAAGGGTTTTACTTACCCTGATAAATACAACACAATTGAGTTCAGAAAGGACGTGGCTTCATGTATCAAGCTCCTTGTTACTGCTTTCAAATGGATCGGAGCAGGAGAACCTTAAGAACTACCTCCTCCAAGTTCGAAGCAAATGATCTTTTGCCTGACATCAAGCGGTTTGAATCTTTTGGTTTTATGATCAAATTGCGGCAGATGGAAGGTTTCAATGTTATTGGATTTAAATCTTTGTTTGTCGTTCTGGATATAAAAAATACTTATCTCAGCATGCACCAAAAGTGGACCTCTTTCTTATCTCATGTTTGGTTACTTTTACCCTGCGATGTGAAGCTTATGCGCTTTAACTAAGCAGTTTTATACGCTGTTAGAAGCTTCCTAGTTTCTTATGTGTTTACTACTTTACTAATAGCCTGTAAAAACTCTAGTCAATATTGCTTAAATTGGTGTTTCATAAATGTAGCATGATAATTTATTAACTCAGGTTTAATTTAACCAAACTCTCTCAGTTGTCAACCCCTCAAGTTTAAATAGTGATTACAATTTCAAAGACTCGAGAGAAGATGGCATGTTAAAATACCATTTTGGATTTTTGGATGTTAAACTCTCGAGCTAGATCATTTATGATTTGTTGATAACCATTTTAGATGAAACTGAGCAAATACATAAAATTAAACTTAAATCATGAGCTAACTAAAGCGCGATATTGGGACAAACTATAGCACTCATGAAATGTATCAACTGTCACAGTATTGGGGCCGCGGGCGTGTGCAACCGAGGAGGAGGTGCATTGGCTTTTGTCGTAGAGCTTGTACAATCTCGAAGAGTTTGTTAACTACACTAAAATGTTGTGTTAGTGTTTTTTTTACTTTGTTTTGGTTATCAATTTTTTTTCTTAAGCTATTTCGACCAATAAAATCTTGTGTACGTAGAATCTTTAGATTAGCAAGCATAAGTTGCCAGTTGTTTATTAATCATGTATTGCACTTTTTGTATTTGTGAAGAATAATTTAGGTACTGACACTGGAAGAAAAGGTGCTGATGTGAATCAATATCCTTATTACACAAAGGGCATACCATCATGTCATTAGACCCTCAGTTTTTCACTTTATCTTGAGTAGTGAGTTTATTCAAAATTGCCATCCACAAGATAAAAGAGTGCTTAGGGATATTTTGAGAAAACCAAACAAGTCTTGCCCATGTTACTTCCTCAACCCTTCCTTTTAAATCATCATAAGCTTGCTTAACAGAAAACTTAGACTCCTTCCCTGATCTACTTCTCCAAACTAGTTCATCACTTTTACTGCTATCCAATGTAATGCACTTATGCAGATTAAGGATAGGGAACTTTTCAGTCCATTCAGTAGGCCATTCACATATCCCATTATTCATAATCTCTTTAACAACTGTATCTGCCTTGACTCTTCCATTATACATATCTCTGTGGGTTAAGAAAGATTGAAGAATACCAGCATTACACCAATTATCATACGGTACAGATGTTTTCTCTCCATTGCCAACTTTCATAATCATATATTGCCTGACATCATCTCTTAATCTAAGCATATTCTTTCATCCCCAGCTATCAGTAACTTCCTCATTAACTGCCCAAATACCTTTTCCTTTGAGTTTAACAGTATTGACCCATTTAACCCATAAAGAGTTTTTATCCACAGCAATATACCACAAATGTTTTATAATCATTTTTTTATTCCAGAGAACTAAGTCTTTAAGGCCAAATCCACCTTGATTCTTTGGACTACAAATATTTCTCCAAGCCACATTTGCTTTCCCTTTGGACAATTCACCTTGACTCCAAAGAAAACCTTTAAGAATCTTATTAATATCCTTAATAACACCTTGAGGAAGAAGAAAAACTGAAGCCCAGTATACATGAATAGATTCCAGAATAGAAGAAATTAGCTGAAGTCTTCCAGCATAAGACAAGCACTTGTTTTTCCAGTTTGACACCCTGCTTTTGACTTTATCAATCAGGCTCTTGCAATTATTAGCACCAATCCTCTTAGAAGTTAAAGGCACTCCTAAGTACTTAATTAGGAGTTTCTCAACTTTAAATGGGACACAATTTAAAATACTTTGTTGATCTTCCATCCTCATGCTTCCAAATATGATGGTACTTTTGGTGTAATTTGGAAGAAGACCTGAAATAGCACCAAACTCCTCAATGGCTTCCTTAAGAACACCAACTGAAACAACATCCCCATGGCAAAACATCAAAAGATCATCAGCAAAATAGACATGGGTAAGCTTTAGTTGTTTACATCCAAAATGGTATCTAAAATCTTTCTTTTCCTCCACTTTCTTCTGCATAATTAATGAAAGAATTTCCATGACCAGTGTAAATAAGTAAGGTGACATGGGATCACCCTGTCTAAGGCCTCTCCCACCCTTAAAATATCCAAATCTTTCTCCATTAACACAGACAGAAAAGGATACAGAAGTGACACATCTTACAATCTACTTTACCATTCTCTCATGAAAACCAAAGCCATTAAGAATAGCTTCTAAGAATTACCAGTTGACAGTATCATATGCTTTTTGTATGTCTATCTTCATAGCAACTCTTTTAGGACCATCTTTCCTTTCATAACCCCTTAACAACTCCTGAGATAGCAGTATGTTATCTTGAACATGTCTATTAGGAACAAAGGCACTCTGATTAAGACCAACAATCTTTCCAATAGCATTTTTCATTCTATCTGTTATAATCTTGCTGATACATTTGTAAAGCACATTGAAACATGTAATGGGCCTAAAATCAGTGACTTTATCATGTGTTAGTATCTTTGGAATCAGAGAAATTAGTGTAGAGTTGACCTCATTAAGTAATTTTCCAGTTCTGAAAAACTCCTTTACTGCATTACACACATCTGTTCCTACAATGCTCCAAGATTTCTTAAAAAAATAAGCAGAGAAGCCATCAGGGCCAGGAGCTTTATTACCATCAATTTGGAACATTGCAGTCTTTATCTCTTCATCATTCACCATTCTAACCATATCAAGAGCATCTTCAGCTGACAGTTTCTTCTCAATCAAGGCCTCAATGTTTTCCAAACCACTAACAGGGTAAGCCTCACCAAGGAACTTCTTAAAGTGATTAACAAATTGGTCAGTAGCCTTCTCACCATAGTATCTATTTCCCATACCATCACTAATTTGGTTGATTCTGTTCTTGTGACTTCTGCTTTTAAGAATTTTGTGAAAGTAAGCATTATTTCTATCACCAACACTCAACCATTTTATTTTAGCTTTCTGGTACAAAATCTTCTCTTCATCCTTCATGGTTTCAACATACTCTTATTCTTCCTCTCTGAGCTGCTTATCCTTAGGATGTTTATCAATATTACTATGCACCTCCTTAAGCTGATTCCTTAAGCTTTTAACTCTATAAAAAACATTCCCATTTTCCCAAGCTAGCCTTCTAAGATCTTTCTTCAAACTCTTTAACTTCTTCACAGTCTTGAACATATAACATCCTTCATACTCCACATCCTATTGATTACTTATAATCTTTAAAAAATCAGCTTTATCAGCAACAAAGTTGACAAACTTGAAAGCTTTCCTTCTGGCCTGAATAGCATTAGGGATAACTAAGACATTTTGGCTATGGTCAGAAATCAGATAGGGCAAAAAAACAGCATAGGCTTGGGAAATTTATCAATAAACTCCTCATTAGCCATAGTTCTATCCAACTTTTTAAGAACACCAGTATTATCACCAGCTTTTGCTTTAAAGAGATTTTTAGTCCAAGTATAAAACAAACCAAAACTAGTGATGTCTTCCATCTCAATGTTGTTGATACAATCATTGAATTCAATCATATCACTTGTCAGGCTGGAACCCCCACAAGAGTGTTCATTAGGCTTTAAAGTCACATTCATATCTCCCATCATAATCCAAGGCATATTCCCCCATAATTCTTTTATAGATCTGCAAGTCCTCCCATAATAATCTCCTTTCTTTTCCTCCATTTGCAGCATATACAAAAGAGCAGAACATCCTTGTATTACCAAGAACAGTGGCTAATTCACACAATACTGATTGTTTGGAACTATGAACAACATTCAAACCCACATTCCCACTATTCCAACCAATCATAATTCTACAACCCTTATCACAAAACTGAATGTTACTGAACTAGTCCTAATTCCCGAATGTTTTATCCCCAATCCTTTTAAGACTTCTTGCTTTAATATGGGTTTCAATAACAGCACATACACTTAGAGATTCATTCTTGAGAAAATTCTTGACTTCATCTTGCTTATCAGTGGTACTAAGACCTCTGATATTCCAACATCCTATTTTGAAATCCATTAAAAATCATTCAACACACCCCTATCCAGGCCATCCATCATATTACCATTCACACTCTCAGCCATACCAGATTCATCTTCAAATACATCATCTACTTCTTTACCACCAATCATATCATCATTAATTTGGTCCTCCATATTATGACTAACTTGTTTTTTCCTTTGTTTATAATAAGCCACCATGTCAGCATTCCAACTCTTAATTTCACTTTCTGTAGGATCCTTCTTAAGACTAATGAATTTCTCAACTTTATCTCTATTTT
Source organism: Tanacetum coccineum (assembly GCA_026074375.1). Taxonomy (NCBI): domain Eukaryota; kingdom Viridiplantae; phylum Streptophyta; class Magnoliopsida; order Asterales; family Asteraceae; genus Tanacetum; species Tanacetum coccineum. The sequence continues at coordinate 15,118 of BQNB010074020.1, forward strand.
TCATTTCCTGCAATTCCATTATTTCATTTTCATCATACAATTCAAGCATAGTGTATTTATTTGCTGACCTCTTCATAGCAGATAAGATATCATCATTAACATTCCATTGCTTCTTGTTTAGTGTCTTTGGAAGTGTACCACCATCCAAATTCACATCATCTTATTTTCCAAAAGTTTTAGGACTTGTACAATCAGCTTTCTACTTAGGCTGATACTTAAAATGAGAGCTTGTCTTACCATTAATATTCTCTTGCTTCTTATTTCCACCTTTTGGTGGTTGAGTATTAGGCTTGAAATTTGGCCTAAGAACTTTCTCATTTATTCCCACGCTCTTTTTTCTTTGCACTGCAATAAAACCATCACTATCAACCTTCTTATTTTGTAATCCTTACCCACTACTCTCACCATTAGCTCTGTCTTTCTTATTGACCACAGGTTCTGTATACTGCACCTCACTGTTGCTTCCACACTTGACAGTACTATGACCAAAAACACAACATTTTAAACAAACAGGAGGTTTCCAATCATAAACAACTTTCACTGATTTCCTACAAATTTCTTCCTTCAATCCATAAGGTATGGCTCTCTATTGAGAAGGGAATTGGTCTAGGTGGTTAGTGTTATTTGGGCAGAATTGAGTAACAATTCTTTGTCCACCAAATATCACTAGCACATGAGGATAGGTTGGATTCTCCTTAAGGGTGTGTGTTCCCCTTCTGATGATGTCTGCCTTTATCTTTGCCTGAGTTTTGCTAGTGAGGTTGCAGCTGCTAGTGATTTTCAGGTTGAGTGTTATGCAGGAAATGTAGTCAGTTAGGGTAGATCCCCTTTTGGATGAGCAATGGGGCTATAATTTGCATGATGATGCCCGCTGATAGTTACTCCCTTTGTATTGTGGATAATGGTTGAATGCTTAGGGTTGTTTCTATTGGTGTGGAAATGTAGTCAAGGAATTATGGTAGGTAAAAGAGTGTTCAATCCTGGGAATGTATTTCAGTTGTTAAAAATATGTCTGTCATAGTTTCATCAGATATAAGATAGTCTGTTTTGATAGTTTCTTCTTGTTGAAGTTGTATGGGTTAGGCCTGTCCATCCTTTTGTGAATTCTTTGTAAGTATTTGATGTTAATATAAATTCACTCTTTTAACCCAAAAAAATAATAATTTAGGTGTTTTCAGACACTTTAGCATTTTAACAAAGCACAAATTATTTGTAGTATATGGAAGAACTGAAACATAAATAAAATAAGAACTTGAATCAAATGGGTTGACCTAATTTGTTGACTTTTGTGACCGATTTTAACATACTTGATCACAATTGATAATATTGGTATTCACTTTTTATAGATAAGTAAGTTATGAACAAACATCAAATTCTTTTGCTTAGTTGGTTTCTTTGAAAAACTATGGATTCACATGAGAAATTTAGTAGATAAACGATAAAGGATTTGAGTTTTAATTCGTGCTCTTGTGTTGATGCTCCGTTTGGTCAGGAGTGTAGCCGGGGCTATTTCTTATGAGATGTATGACTAGTGCCAAAAGACATTCAGTATCAAAATATTCCCGCCGGTCTACACGTTATGTGGATAAGTTAGGAACATACATAATGTGCACTTTGTTTTTTTCTTTGAGGGAAGTGCAAAATACATCCCTGTGGTTTACCTAAAAACCGTCACACGTCCCTCGTCAATACTTCGCGCTCCATTAGTAAAATGAGGCACCATACGTCCCTGAGGACGAACGGTGCAAACTTTTTCCCTGTTAAGTACTAACATGGCTCTAACAGGAAGGGTATTCTTGTCTTTTGGCTTTCACAGGGATGTATGGTGAAGCTTTTTCTTTTTAAAATTTCCTTTTTTTTAAATCGTGCGTTATTTTAAAAAAATCATTTTTTCGTACTTTATTAAAAACAATATTTATGTTTTTACTTTTTTTAGAAAAAAACGTTTTTATGCGTTTTCGTACGTTTTTTACTTAGTTATTTTTTATAACGTACGAAAAAAAGTTTTTTACTTGGTAAATTTTCTTTTATAAAAAAAGTAATTATTTAGAAAAATTAAAAAAAAAATTATTTGCTGTATAAATGCAGAATTTGTAAAAGTTCCTATTATCTATAATGGGCATGTTTGGCACCAAAGATTATGGGGTGATTATTTTTTGAAAAAATAAGCTATTTAAAATATAAGTTTCGTTTGGCAAATGATCTTATATGAGATTTAAAAAATAATAATCTTTTATAATCTCTTAAAATCAAATGTTACTTCATGCAGCTTATAATAATAATCTCTTTTCATAATCTCCATCTCCGTCTCCATCTCCAGCTCCAGCTCCATCTCCAGTTTCAGCAACAGTTACTTTTGCCAAACATACCCAATATCTTCACTTTCAAAAAAAAATCTTTTTAAAAATAACGTAAGAAAAAAAAATTAATTTTTATTTTAAATTTAATTTTTTTTCTAATAACGTACGCAAAAAGAATTAAAAAAATTAAAAAGAAATTAAAAAGAAATTAATTTTTTTTATAAAAAAAGACAAAGGTTCACCATACATCATGTGGAAGCAAAAAGGCAAAAATACCCTTCCTGTTAGACTCACGTTAGTACTTATCGGGGAAAAGATGTGCACCGTTCGTCCTTAGGGACGTATGGTGCCTCATTTTACTAACGGAAGAATGAAATTTGCGTGAAATATTGACAAGAGACGTGAAACGTTTTTTTAATAAACCTGCACATTCATCTTTTTTTTGTATGTTATTTGTAATAGTCTCGTTCTTTTCATAACAAAAAGTTACTTGCATCCCACATTAAGTCATTAAGTGTCTAGTTTGATTTTTTAAGTTTTTTTCCCCTTTAACTTTTGAATATATTTGTTTGTGTTACATAATATTTAATAAAAATTATACCAGTAAAAATACATTTAATTTTTTTATATATTTACATATTTTGAATAAACTATTATATAAAAAACAGTTAAAGTTAAAGTTTAATTTTTAAACAAAAAATCAGACTAGACAGGCGAAAGGAATAGTAGTTTCTGTCAAACAATATCATGTCGATGTAGGGCTACTACTACACTTTGACCCAGATACACATAAATGTGATGTTGGGATTTTATAACTAGTAAACCATGTTTACTACGAGTACGCAGCGGATGGATCTAGTTTGATATCAAAGATTAACACACAAATAAGGTAAGAAAAACTAAACGTTATGTTTAATGACAAAAGTCAATAAACGAGAATCTTGATCTTGAATCTTAGTGATTAAGTTACCACCTCTACGGTTGCTCACACAACACGTCAAACAAATACGCTAAGATGCTAGTCTTTACTTCACGTCTCTCAAACGTCTAGTGTATACTTCTTTTCTTAAATCGAAAACCAAAATTCTCTTTTGTAGCTTGAACCAAAATCAGAAACCCTAATTAGGGTTTTAACCAAAATCGGTTAAGAGAAGATCCAAGAACCGAAACCCTAATTCGGTTTATAATTTGTTGTCGGCCTAGAGAACAAGTAAATCAAACCGTAACCTTGAAGTAGCTTGAGCTAACAGTTGATTTTTATGGGAATCCAATCGCACCACAAACCCTTTGTGGGTTTTACGGAAATTGAAACAAGGAGGAAAAAGAAAACCGAAAACCCTTAAGGGGTAAAACTCGATCAGTTTTAGAAGAGGAAAGAAAACCAAACACTTTAGGTGATTTTAGGGATTTGAATGAATGAATAATGAAGCTAGGTGTAGGTGTTTATATAGGCACCTAAACCTATTCCTTGGTAAGCAAGGAAACTTCAATTCCTTCCTTTTTCCTCCTCTCCTAAACCGGCCCAAACACCCCTATAGAAAACCATATGGGTCGGCTCACATTAGGCACCTATAAGGTTTAGGTTTTGTTCGATTTAGTCCCTTTGGTTTATATTTAAATATCCGTTAAATTAGTTATAAACTAATAATGGAAACTAACGAACATTTAAATATATTTCATGAAGTATATTTATAATAAACGTACTCTTTGTGTCTTAACGTGTGTGCCCCCAACAGGCTCATGTACTTCTAGTTGCATAACATGCGAATCCAACTACCACATTCCAACAGCTCCCACTTGGGAGTTGGAGTAGCAGATTCTATTTATACTAACAACGAAAATGTCTAGCAACACTCTTATTTGTTTTTAAAACTAGAAATACCTGAGATGAAGTTTCAAGAACACTCTCAGTATAATGGTTATGTATTTCTTGCTATCATCATCCCTTTGTTACAGATACCGTTAAATCATAGATATGGATCCTAACTCATTCCATATAGTTAAACCATTTAGATTCTCGTTATCGAAATTAATTCACATATACCAAATGTAATTAAGAATCATCTTAAACTACCCTTTGGGTACGGCCATACAATTATCTGATTATTTCTAGAGAGGGCCCATGGTATCATACTGCACATATCAAGTAGAGGAACAAATTCTTATTGACTACAAGTGTTGTGGATGCTGTGTAACACCCCCAAATAGGGTCGCGGCAAAATATGGGTCTGAGAGTGTTACATCATAAATCAATAGCACAAGATATGAGAACGACCTCTATATGAGTCGTCTGAAAATGATACATTGGATTAGATAAATTGTTTGATACAAAATCCCATAGCTTAACTTGTTCATCTTTGAAAAGTGTAAAGATTTTAATACATAACAATTACTCCAAATTGTAATGCACTTAAATCTTCATGCAAAATGACTCCCAAAATGTTGACCCCTAATGTATCCTTGTTCTTGTACCTTATTGACCTGAGAAAAACATGCTTTAAAACGTCAACATAAAGTTGGTGAACTCACAGGTTTAAGTAATGTATAAAGTAGGACCGCAAGATTTCCAAGTGTATGATAAGTAACGTATACAATATCACAAAAGTAATTATGATTCCCTAATCTCATGACACTGAAGCTACAACATATATGTGTATGCAAATTAATGCAAATAATGTGCCCGTGTAGATGTTCAACCCGCAACATCTAAATTGTTCCGACATGGTATACATTCGTCGTTTCGGTACCTCCGAAACTAGTGAGCGCTGCTCACCCAAACGGGGATGTCAATCCTAAATAGATCTATTCATAACATTCACGCTTACAATCCAGTAATCAACAGTTCATGATTCATGGGCATAGTAGGTAATAGCTACTTAGGCAAACTCGTAATTTTGTTTAAAGTGTACTTGCGTCCAAATGTAAAACAATGCATGTTTCTCACCCCAAAGTTGTAAATCATTGTAATTGTATAAAAGCGGAGCTATGAACTCACCTCAAGTGAATGTGTTGATTATATAAATCAAGTAAGTAAATCGTCTCGGGAAATCCGAATGCAACCTAATTAATTATAGGCCATATGAGTATAATGTATTTAATATAAATACAACATCACAAGTTATATAGTTACATCACCACCTAATTATTTTTTGTTTAATTTAAAATGTCAAAACAATATTCAAGTTGTATTTTGTTAAATAAAGGTTTATGTACTTGTATCCGTAAAATAAAATATTATTGTTGTCCGACAATTAATTATTTGTTAATAATACTTGATTAAATATTTTTATTGATTATATAATGATATTATATAAATAGTTTAATTGATTTTATAAAAGTAGTGTACAAAAGTAAAAATAGTGCACAAGGTTTTATAAACCTCATATCTTTATCGTTTTAACTTCGTTTTATACGTCCTTATGTCAACGGTTTTATATTAAGAAAGTATATCAAAATATTACATTTATAATATTTTAGCTACTGATGAACAGTAACATTTATAGATTCTGTGAAAATATATAAAACTACTTTTATATATTTAATCTTTGGAACCTTATAAACATCATAACTCATTCATGTTAATTCCGTTTCACTTGTTCTTTATATCTATGGAATCATGACGAGATAAAATATTTAAATAAAATACTTACTGATTTTATAAAAATCTGTGTCAACTCAGTAAAATTAAAAAAGTTTATAAAATTACTTTTATAAACTTAAACTTATAAAACTCGTATCTCATTCGTTTTAATTCCGTTTTTAGAGTTTTTTATATGCTTGGAATCCTCATGACATGTACTATCATTATAAAACATTTGTACATTTTTCTCAGACCTGAAATAGTAACCATTTTTATAAAATAACTTTTATAAAAACACTTTTATATATTTATTTATCGTAATCTTGTAAATGTCATAAATTCTTCATTATAGCTCGGTTTTTCAAGTTCTTTATATGCTTACGATCCTTATAAACTGTACTAATATATAAAAATGTGTCCTAAATTTATAAAAATTCAAATCTAAACAGTAGGTCCAAAACAGTCCATATATTTATATAAAGTATATAAATTAGTTTTATAAATTATTTCTTGATTAATTTGTACAAGTCTTCTAATTTACTTTATAGCATATGTCTTACATATTTTGGGTCCTCTAAATTGTCCATAATATTTTTCCAAGATAAAATGTCCTTACTTTATTTGTGCATAAACTTTAATAATAAACTTATTAACAAATAATTTATACACTAATCTTATAAATTAACCAAAAATTATATAAAATATTTTCCTTGTGTTCTATCATATTTTTAACATCATTTCATTATATGATTAAATAAATTCGAACCTTATATATGCTCATTTTATTTTATAACCCATTAAAACAAACTCTAGGTGGTGATTAACATAATAACAAGTATATAAATTATGTAAATGAATAAATGAAAAGATTAGGGTTTAGGTAAACCTTAGAGAAGTGTAGAGTAATGAAGAACACGCAATCAAACCCTAGATTGCAAACCCTAACTTGAAACCCTAATCAAGAAAACCCTAGTTTTCTTCTTGATTACAAACCCTTGCAAAATAATACCCAATCTTCCAAACCACCTTGCAACACCTTATATATGAACCCTAATGATGTGTTTATGCTTGATACCTTTGAAAAATCAAAACTATGGACACCCTAAATATGTTATTTTAGCTGTGGCTTTTAGAGAGGGATAAAAGAGTGTTTTTGGAAGTTTACTTGCAATGTATAAGTGTGTGTGTTAAATCTTGCATGGTACACCTTTATATACTAGTAGTATTTGGCAAACCCACTAGCAAAACCATGTATAAGAGGTGGTAAAGAGTACAAGTGTGTAAGGTGCTCTCCTCCTCCCTAGGAGGAGAGATAAGACTTTAGTGAAAGAATACAAATGTGCTTAATACTTGGAAGTAAGTTTGAATTTGTCTTGTGTTTTTATCCATAGGATCCAGCCACATGTGTAATATAACATAGGATTGATTTAATTTTTATGTATTGGGTATAAAAGTGGGTATTTGTTTGAGTATAGATGGGTATTGGTGCTTCCGTGTACGCTTAAATGTATTTTATTGCGATACGTAAACGTTTTACGTAACCAATAAAAATAATATGAAAAGTTATAAATTATCCTCGTAATAATTATATAACACTTGCTTGAAATAAACTTTACTTTTTTGATGTCCGTTTACGTTGAATGTTGATTTTTAGTTTACGCGATTTAACTAAACGATGAAAATTAAAAGTAAACGCGTAAAAGCCTAAAAATAAATAATGGAGAGTGTTGAGTCATAAAATGATCTGAAATAAAAGGATGTTACAGTCTTCCCCCGTTAAAGGATCTTTGTCCGCAAGGCTCACGAAGCGGCACTTGTCGAGGGTGCGGTTTTTGTGAAGAGATGTGGATACTTCTTTCGAAATTGATCTTCACATTCCCATGTGAACTCAGGACCTCTCCTAGAGCTCCATCGAATTTTGATAATGGGGATACGGCTTTGCTTTAACCTCTTGTCTTCACGATCTATAATTTACACTGGTTCTTCAATGAAGTGGAGCTTATCATCAATGTGTATTTCATCTAACAGAATTGCGAATGGCTCATCGGATAAACACTTCTTCAAATTGGATACATGAAATGTGCTATGAACCTTGCTTAGTTGTTGAGGAAGTTCGAGTCTGTAAGCAACGGTTCCCACTTTTGCCAACACCTTGAAAGGTCCAATATATCTCGGGTTTAACTTCCCACGTTTGCCAAAATGAATAACCCCTTTCCAAGGTGATACCTTCAACATGACCTGATCACCAACTTAAAATTCCAAAGGCTTATGCCTCACATCGGCGTAACTTTTCTGGCGATCATGAGTGGCTTGAATTCTTTGTTTGATTTGCATGATTTTCTCGGTTGTCTCATGAATGATTTCTGGACCGGTAAGCTGAGTATCTCCGACCTTGGCCGAACAAACATGTGAACGACACTTTCAACCATAAAGTGCCTCAAATGGTGCAGCTTTAATGCTCGTATGATAACTATTATTGTGCGAAAATTCGATTAGCGGTAAGTGTCTATCCCAACCATTCCCAAGTCTATCACGCAAGTGCGTAACATATCTTCTAGTGTCTGAATGGTTCTTTCGCTTTGTCCATCGGTATGCGGATGGTAAGCAGTACTCATATCCAAACGAGTACCCAAAGCCTTCTGAAATGACCTCTAGAAATTTGACATAAATCTACCGTCATGGTCACAAATAATCGAGACTGGTATTCTATGTCTTGTGACTACTTCTTTCATGTACAGTCTTGTCAATTTGTCCATTGGGTCATTTTCCCTCATCGGTAAACAGTATGCAGACTTAGTAAGTCGGTCTACAATCACCTAAATGGTATCATAACCACTTGATGTCCTTAGGAGTTTGGTGATGAAATCCATGGTGATATTATCCCACTTCCAATGAGGAATCTTAGGTTGCACCAATAAACCAGATGGTTTTTGGTGTTCAGCTTTGACCTTTAAACACGTCAAACACTTGCTAACATGGGTGGCAATGCCGGCTTTCATGTTGGGCCACTAGTATAATTGCTTTATGTCTTGGTACATTTTTTCGGAACCCGAATGAACAGAATATTTTGATTTGTGAGACTCATGCATAATCAGAGTCCTTAGATCACCATAGCATGGCAACTAACTTCTGTTATTCAAACACAGTGTTCCGTCAGCACACGGTTCCAACTTTTCCTTCCTAGGGTTTTCTGACTCCCCTGGAGTTTCAACAAGCATACCTCCCACATCTTCAGACTTGAGGTTTTCTGGTTTTCTTGCCTCAGTCTAAGCTTCCAAAATTTACTTGGGAAGATACAAACCAATAGTCATAACTAAGGCTCACACCTAATGGCTTAATTTGTTCCTTCCTGCTCAAAGCGTCAGCCACTACATTTGCTTTCCCTGGGTGATAATAAATTTCACAATCGTAATCACTGAGCAATTCCAACCAACGATGTTGTCTCATGTTTAATTCCTTCTGATCAAGGATGTGTTGGAAACTTTTGTGATCAGTGAACATGGTACACTTAGTTCAATACAGATAGTGCCTCCAAATCTTTAGAGCAAACACTACTGCTCCTAACTCCAGATCATGGGTGGTGTAATTCTTTTCGTGAATTTTTAGTTGTCATGATGCATAAGCAATAACCTTTTCTTTTTGCATTAGCACAACGCCCAAACCTTTGATCGAAGCATCACAGTAAACAAAAAAGTCTTCGCTACCTTCGGGTAAAGCTAGAATTGATGCACCATATAAATTCTGCTTTATCAATTGAAAAGCTTATTCTTCGTTGTCACCCCAATCAAACTTGACCTTATTTTGAGTAAGCTTGGTCATTGACTTGGCGATCTTGGAAAATCCTTTGATGAATCTTCGATAATAACCGGCAAGACCTAAAAATTGATGGATCACCATTGGAGTTTTAGGAGATGCTTAATCTTTAATTGACTCGATCTTGGCGGGATCCACATGAATACCCTGGTTGTCAATCACATGATCGAGGAACTGTGTCAATAAAGACAATCACAAATTTGTCCAGATATGGTTTGCACACCCGATTCATGAGATCCATAAATACAGTCGGTGCGTTAGTCAAACTAAATGGCATAACTTGAAATTCATAATGTCCATATCGAGTTTTGAATGCGGTTCTCAGGATGTCTTCCTCATGAACCCTTAGTTGATGATAACCCAACCTCAGGTCGATCTTCGAATAGACACTCAACCCTTGAAGTTGATCGAACAAGTCATTAATTCTTGGAAGCGAATAACGGTTCTTCACCGTTAGCTTATTCAATTCTTGGTAATCGATGCACATCCGGAATGATCCATCGTTCTTCTTGATAAACAAGACTGGAGCTCCCCAGGGTAAGGAACTGGGTCTTATAAAGCCTTTGTCAGAAAGTTCCTACAGTTGATTTGACAATTCTTTCATCTCGGATGGGGTAATCGATAAGGCGCCTATGCTACAGGTGCAGCACCAGGTATCAAATCAATTTGAAATTCAACTTGTCGAGCTGGTGGAATACTCGACACGTCCTCAAGAAATACTTTGGGAAAATCTCAAACAATAGGTACATCCTCAAGTCGTTTCTCCTCTGACTTGTCTTCTGCCTTCTTGGTGGTAACATGTGCCAAAAAGACATGTCATCCTTTCAGCAAATACTTCTGGGTTTTAGTGCACGAGATGATGTTTAATCGAGACCTGTGTACGTTGTTGCTTCCATCACCATGAACAATTAAGATTTCATTTCCAAAGGGGATACGAATGATCTTTTCAGCACAGTCGATCACGGCATGATATTTTGATAACCAGTCCATGCCAATTATAACGTCAAAACTACCAAGCTCTACGGGCATTAAATCAATGTTGAATGGGTGATTTGTAAAATTTAATATGCAACCCCGTATAAGTGTATTAACCGCAATTATTTTACTGTCAGCTAACTCGACGTCATAACCATAATCTAGTGTAGTTGGGATGATATCAATCAAAGAACTAAATGTAGTAGACACGAAACTCCTGTCGACACCAGTATCAAATAAAATCGAAGCATAACGGTTGTTTAGGAGGAACGTACCCATGACAAGATTGGAGTTCGGGTTTGTCCCGGCAGTGCCCACAACATAAGCTCTTGCTACAGCATTACCATTCCCAGGTTGATTTCCCTGATTTCTGTTCTTTAACTTCGGGCAATTACTCTTGAAGTGGCCCAGCTCCACACTCAAAGCAAGTGAGAACTCTTTGATTTGCCCCTTGGGCTCTTTGGTTGTTGGCAGCAGCAAGCTGGCTTCTACAGTCCCGAGCCGAATGACCAGTCCTCTTGCAGTTGGTGCATTTGGGAGCACACTGCCCATCATGATGGTAGTTGCACTTAGAGAACAGAGGTTTAGATCCTCCGTACGGTTTCTTTTCCCTAGGCTCTGCAGTATAGGCCCGTGCCACATTATGCCTTTTGAAAGGCTGTTGCTGGTTTTGATTGTTCCTTGAAGTATCCTCAAACTTCCTTTTGTTTTCTGCTTGACGTTCAGCCAAAGTACGGATCTTTTGATCCATCAGTTCAGCTGCAAATTCAATTACATCTTGCATTGTCTTTGGCTTAGACGTCATCACACTTCCCTGAATCATGTCGGGAAGACCACCGACATACTTCTCAACTTCATCAGATTCTTCAGGAAACATCCTATCGCACATCAATGCCAACTCTTAGAAACGCTGGTTATAACTCAGCACATCAATACCTTTGACCTTCAAGTTCCACAATTTGATTTCCAGCTTTTTGGTCTCGCCCCTTGGGCAGTATTTATCAGTCATCATCTTTTTCAATGCTTTCCATGTCATTACATATGCAACATCATGGCCAACAGTCTTAACGTGGGAGTTCCACTACATTAAAGCATTTCCCTGGAGAGTACAAGTAGAAAACTTAATTTGACATGCGACTGTGCAGTTGCTGATATGAAAGACGGATTCCATCTTTTCGAACCACTGAGTAAGACCAACAACTCCTTCAGTAACCTTGAAATTCAGGGGTTGACATTTGAGGAAGTCACTGTAGGTACACTCTCGAGCAACAGGCATTCACTTTCTTCTGTCACTCCCTGAATCATGATTGTCATCGCCATTCCTGATTCTGTCTGTGTCACGTTCTGCCAATGCATCAACAATGCCTTGGGCTATTAGTGCCTTAATTTGAGCATCGGTCATAGATGTGGTGGTGGTTGTTATGGCGGTTCTTTTCTTTGGTGGCATTTTCTTCAAAATCACAAGAAAATATAATACACATTAGATTTCATACAATCATAAACGCGACATGACGTATGCAAATTAAATAAAATGAGATCATAACACACAGTGAAATATACAACTTAAATGAAATCAACAATGATATAAATAAATCGACATTCATTCATAATAAATTCGATAACATACATGATAATCCTTGGTTACAAATGACCAGTACAAATGAGATACAAAATGAAAAATATGGTCCTAAGGCAATGCTAGCTGGGAGTTACCCATAATACTTAGCATGCTATACAAGATAGCTAGATGATAACAACAGATCCCTATAGTCTGCTAGCTGGGAGTAACCCATAAAACTTAGCTGGCTATATAGGATAGCCACAAATGATACAAGACTAACAGCTACTACCAGCATCAGCTGGTCCATCATGTGGCTTTAGATCTCTAGCGGTGCGTACTAGCTCTACGAACCTGTCATGATCATGCTGGATGTGGCTCGTCAATCTGTCTTCATCTCTAATCCTCTGCCTCTGTAGTATATCGACATCCCTCTGCAAAGCTCTAATCTGGGCCTCCATGACCTGGCTCTTGCTCTTAGACTAAGCCAATACCTGACGGGAGTAAGCAGCCTCTCACTCATAAGAAGAAGCCATCGAGCGAAAGTACCTCCTCTCTCTCGTCAGTAGTGAAACTTAAGCCCTCAATAAGGCTCGGTCATCTTGTATGTCCTTACAACACACATAAAGCTCCTGAGCATCCTGCCTCTGAGAAATAGCAAGATTTGTAACCCTCTCGTTGACCTCATCGTTGACCTCCCCTATGGCGGTCATCGCTCTACTCTCAGAAGCACAGATACTAGCATTTACAGTATCAACAAATCCATTGATGTGTCGTTGTGTGGTGTATATTTTGTGATTTAAGTTTTAAATTTATATTTTGCCAATTTAACCAAAAACAACACTTTAACGGGCAGTGTACCCGGTTAGTGGTAGATTCGTGGTAAGTAGGGTGTCGAACACTTGAAGTGAGGTTAAATCTATCAATTTATTTATATCTTGGTTATCTAATCTAAGTTAATTCTAATCTAAGTCAAACCTATGCTAATCCTATGTTAGTTCTAATTCTAATTCTAACAGGTAAAAGGGGGGTTTCAGCCTGAGAGACTGGCACGGGTTTGGTTGGTGACTACAATCAATTCAAGACACTTTAACCCAAGCAAGCAAATTAACAGAAGATAAAAGAGCGGTCTAGCCTTATGATAGAAAACTATATTAGCCATTATTAATCCGATTAGAAGTTGGTTTGTTTATTCGGTGCAATGATTACTTATCTCGAAGAGGCATATCATTCTTAGACTTAGGCGGGACTTCATCCTAAGACCTAGACATATTAATTCTGTCACAATTAAAGCATCTGCATAAAGCATCCTTATTTGCTGATTATAATCTATCTTAGGGATTAAAGCAATGGTGATCTTGTTAAACCCTAGCTCATAGAGACTTTACCCACTTACTGCTTAATGGCAATTTATACACTAGTAGTCCACTTGTCCAACTATCCAATGGAATTAGAACATTACTTGTTGAATTATCTAGATTCACCTACTAGTCAACATGTTCAATAAACCAAAGGCAATTTCCGTTAACTAGTTAAGCCAGAAGCGTATCCTTAGTACGATTTTAGAAGGACAATATTTGTGACCCTATGATTTAAGATGTATAAATCACTATATGGAGAGCTATCCTGGCATCTAGATTACTTGGTCCGTATCATTATATCCAGTTGAATGATAGGTCGCATACAAAAGCACGTAAAAACAAGATATATTGAGATACCTAAATCAAGCATTCAATGATAAATTAAGGTTATAAGAGATAGAACGCAAAACCAAACATTCAGATTTCATAATAATGTCTAATACCCAAAGTTATTAGCCTTCAAACTAATAATTATACAAGAGTAATGGCTTAAGCCCCAAGGTAAACTAAACCGGTTAATGAATGATACCAAAAAATGAACGATTACAAAAGTATAAGAAATTACACGTGTCGTCTTATGGATTGGATTGCGGTTGCAAGCCTCTTCTGCTCTTTTATCCTCTAAAAATTCGACCTTTGTGGTTTAGGTATCGAGATATGATTTAACACACTTAAAAATCGTTTTTAAGTTTTGTATTATAGGGGTTGGAGTCGGTGTCGATATGCGATCCAATGTATTGTACGGCGTATTGGATGTTTCGTAGAGTAGGGGACCAAGTTTTGATATCTTCCAGTGATTATTCACTTACTATATTCTAATTTCAAAGTATTATGGCGTCACTTGGATATGGCGATATTGGACTTGTGTGTTCCTTTGTGTGTCTTTTGGTGAGTGTTCTATGTCACAGATTATCGCTTCGTATCTTCCTTGATGGATACGGAGTATTGGTTGTCAGAATAGTAATCTTTAAAATATCTTTGTTTAAGCTTCAGAATGCGCGCCTTTTGCTAATATTCACCAAGTACTTCGTAATTACTGCAATTCTCAAATATAAACGATTAAGTAACAATTCTTTGCAATAATTAAACAAAATAGGTTAATTACATGGGATAAATGAAGCTATAAAAATTAGACGTTATTGATGTCATCTTAATTATCCCCCCACTTTGAATCCTACTTGTCCTAGAATTAGCTCTTTAGAAGTTTTATAAAAATGTATCCCTAGGATATTTGCCATTAACCCAGCCTTATTTTGATCTAATTACTATATCATAGTACACAACACACCCAATAATCTCACCCTCACGAAATAAGAAGATGAATAAGAAATGCGTCAAATAACAATCCTCTACTCTATCAGCGCTACAGCGATGTGGTAACATGTAATCTGACACCTCTGTTAGCTCAATTGCCGGTCGTGACGAGTATTTCTTCATAAGGTCGTGATGAGTATTCTATCATAAGCTTGGCAAGGATACACATCTCCACCGCTAAAGCTAAGGAGTAAAAAAGTTTATAAAGGTAAATATGGGTTTATATGATAAGGCTTAGGGTTGATTACTTTAACTAATATTTATCGATACCAATATTCCAAGAGCGCGACAAAGACCACACATACACACCAGTAACGACGGGATAGACACATGTGACTGCTCACTCCCACCTCGAATAAGCTAAAGAGTAGGACTAGTAGAGTAATATAGGGTATGGATCTTTTAACTTTCACCAATAGTAATAAACCAACAAGGCGGCTAAGACATGCATACATGGCCGTAACGACAAAATAAACATTCACGCTCGATCACATCCTCATTTGCGTAAAACCTATGGTTAATGATTAGGAAAGGGAAATAAATTATTGTTAAATAAAAATTACGAAACAAATAGATTAAGTCTAAAATACAAGTTGCTAGACACTTTTTCCCGACCGTTACCATGATAAAGACACAACTATTTACAACGACTTGATCATAGATCAAAAACAACAACCTAAGTTGGCGTGCAAGTAACGGTCAACTTCCCAATCATCCCATACTTTACATACTTTACAAGGCAAGTGGTGATATCTTCCACTTTATACAATACTCTACGTCGTCGATTTGTATCAACAAATAATCGATCCTTCGTGTAATTCCTTCGGAAGTTGCGAAACGATTATCTTCAAACTTTCCTTTTCTCTTTTTTTGGTTGTGATTTTTCTAATTTTTTCAATTTTTTTTGCTAAAACTATACTACGAAACTCGGTGTAGTTTCACCATCTTCATGATCATAATAATTTCGGATAATTCCTTTGATAATTCCTCGTTCTTTGGACGTATCATTAATTGTGATGGTAGTAAAAATACATGAGTTTTAACTATAGTATACATTCCCATTTGCGATGTGCAAATTTCTTCCAACCATAGCAAAGATAGAAAATTTTGACCAAAGTCTTGGGAAATACAAACTTTACACTTTAAGCAACTAGCAATTGTAAAATAAACTTAATCTAACAGGGTAGGCTAAGGTGTAAAGGTGTAAAGAAACAAATAGTTGGTGTAGTTCCCAAAGGATTGGCTCTACAGGTTGTTCTAGGGGTATCTTACTCTTAAAATGTGAGTAAACAAAGGGTTTATATGGGGGTTAACTAACCGGTGTAGTTAGTTAATAAGCAACATGTAAAGGCATTTTAGGTGTAATCCTAAAATTTACCAATTTAAACAAGTTACTCCATCTAAATCCATAGTACTCATCACTACGGTCTCGAGTGATATATCAAGCCAAGTTCTAAAGTCTACAACATCACCGGCACACTCATATTTTTATGGAATTTGGGTAAACATTTGGAAACAGATAGGTTAAATCCTCACAATATCTAAAAAGGGTTATTGTGTGCGGGTTATGTATCAAGTAATTTCACAAAAGTATGCTTAAAAAAATTTAAATTTGAGCATAATTTAAGCCATTTAATCATTTTAATGTGAAAAATAGGACAAGTAAACATTCTAATTCCATCCCCCACTTGATTTATACAACGTCCTTGTTGTATATATAAAACATTAAGTACGGGAATAAAAAAGAATTAGAATGAGAAACTCCCCTGATGTTTGCTTGGTAGATTCTCCAAGTTGTGTTTCTGAGCAAGATTGTGTGCTGAAAAAGTGTCTAAATCCTAACACGAACAGGACACACATAGAATTCCAAAAAATATGCATTCCATCAACTTCGTCAATATTTCTTTCT